>CM042318.1:7107807-7222807 GCA_023566125.1 Zingel zingel
CTATATCATACAAACCCGTTCATGAGAATGTGTTAAATCAAACATTTGCCATAACTATAAAAATAACTATTCTTTGTTGGGTCGTGGATAGTTAATATATTATTTTAAATACAGCAACTCATCTCAAACACATTTTGTTTACTAGTTCACGAGAGAGGAATTTTTATTCAATGAACTTTATACATTTGGGCTGGGTCTAATCATTATACCTGTGTGAACCTAACGGGAAAAAATGGGGCACAACTGACACTTTTGCAATACATTTTTCGAATCATACAGAATTACATTAATACATTTTCCATGTATAACAAATACCGTTTAATCTCTATACCATACATACGGTGCATAGCATTTCCACACCATGCATACATACATACATACTGCAGCTTGACTTCTGCTAACCCTGAGCTAAACTGTACATCTTTATGTGGATTTTGTGATTTTAGATTTTGTTAAAATATCAATAAAAATGCACAGCCACAAAATAGTAATTGACGGTAATTAGCAATCATAGCAAGCACAAAGGTTAAACATTGGAACCATTGCTTATTACACCTACAAAATTAACTGTTGAAATGAACAAACTGCAAACAATTCCAGACAATAAATACAAGCAATTTTAACATTTGTTAAATGGAATCCATCTAAGATTCATAAAAAACATATTTCTTTAAAGGATAGTATTAAGGTTTTATGGGACATTTGAAAGTGTTTTTAGGAAGACACTGTGTTATCTCATGTAGGCAAAAGGCTGCAATGAAAAAAAGGTAGTGAAAGTGTAATGAAAAGTCTGATCTATTTAGTGGAAAATTTCACTGTGACAGCAGCGTAGAGCTAAAAAGAAAAAGAGCAAGACACACACACAATACTTATCAACATAATTGAAATTGTTTTTACTGTACACACACACACACACACACACACACACACACACACATACACACACACACACACACACACACACATACATACCCTTCACTGTAACTTTTATTCTTGTATTTCATAACTGTCTTTTCTATTTTACCTTTTTTTACATTCTCTTTCACAAATAGTAAATTGTTTTTAATGTTTTATGTAAAGCACGTTGAATTGCCTCGCTGCTGAAATATGCTCTATGAATACAGCTGCCTTGCCTTGAGTAATTGTACTTAGTTAGTTTCCATCATCATTTTTTTAGTTTAAAAATTAATCATGAAATCAGATTTAGTTTCTATAAAAAGAGAATGGAAATCAACCTCACCCCTCGTTTGAACAAATGGTGTTTTCCTGTCTACAGTATATTTAGTATTAGGTAGGCCTACTCCTTGTTTGGTATCTGTAGAGATTCGGGGTCCCTTTACTGATTATATCTGAAGCAAATGCACTCGGCTGCAACACGTAGGTGATCGTTGGTTCATGTGCCCTCCATCACGGAGATATGCGCACCTGAAAGCAGCGAGCTAAAAAAAGCCAGTGTGGTATCTGAACAGTTCATAACTTTATATACATTTGTACTTAAGATTTTTTGTAAGGGATTCCTTTGACCCTTACCCTACTTTTACTGAAACATCTGGAAACTGTTAACGTGAGCAGAAGAGCCCTCTTGGACAGAAGAGCCCTTATTTGGAGATGTGCCAGATAAGAAGGTATTGTTGGTCAGTTCTGACCCAATCATGTTAATGCAATGCACAGAATATATACCATATGCACACAAAGAAAAGGCAGAACGACTTATTGGAAGAATTGGGTTGGGTGTTCTCCAAGCTCTCTGCAGGAGTTTGTTAAAAAGGATGCTGAAAATATTGAATTGTAATAAAACCTTTTATAATCAAGAACAGTGTCGGCGGATTCCTCTTCATACAGCATCAAAGCATTACTATTAAAAGTCACCACATCAGTAAAAAAACAGTGATTTACTGTTGTCTTTAGCAACAGACTAAAGGGCACTTTGCTGATATATGTTTTGCATTTTCTAGCTTAGTGTGGTTAATTTTTACTTACTGGTGTGTTACAGCTCTGGAACGTCTGAAAACACAAAGCCACAGCCCTGTGCAGCTCTCCAGCAGTTTTCAGTTTGCACCTGTAACCACAGTTCACATCAACAGACGTGTAGTAACTCCAGATTCTAAGAGTATAGGCATAGCCCTCTAAGAGCTGTTACTATTGGGTTTATCCCTTCAAGCATGCACAGTCATGAAGATTTCTTCTGCGCCCTGTGCCCTACACGGGCCTCTCTTGCGTCTGCAGTTACTGTATATTACAGCTGCGCGACAAAATCTCTGCTCCCAACATCAGCATTTTTTCTTCAGCCAATGTTGGTGAAGCAGGTGGCCTGGATCTTAGAGGGCTATGCCTATACTCATAGAATCTGGAGTTACAATATGTAACTACCGTTCTATTTCGTATAGGCTTCGCCCTCTAAGAGCTGTTGCTATTGGGTTAAGGGCGAAGCTGATGTAGTCAATGCCACCTGCAACACAAGGTCCACAAGCAGAAGATAGACTAATTTGTCTTCCTATTCACACTGAACAAGGTTTAATGAATCAAAACACCAATTATTTTGATGAGAAAAACCCTGTCATTATCATGAGTAGGCCTATTACTGATCGTAAGGCCCATGTCATGTGGATTGTGAAAATGTTTTATAATGACAAAAAATTATCACAATTAATAACTGCAAAAACCCTGCATTCCTCGTAACCACTCAAGTGCAGGAGGATGGAGACAGCAGCAAAACCAAACCTGACAGCGCATCATCTGCCGTCTAGTGCGGGTAAAACTGCATGAGTCATGGAGGACTCAGACACACCACGCAGGTAAAAAACGGATGAACAGGCACTGGGGATGCCCAGGAAGTCGGTACGCAAACCAACGTCAAGAGGAGAAGTGCTGTTTTCAGTGACAGCATCCTGAGAGACTTGTGCCAGAGGCTCGAAAGGAGGATTCCTCAGAGCTCGGAGCACCCCGGCTAAATTCCATTGAGTTGTGAGAGAGCCCACAGCATGTTTCCGTCATCTGACCCCCTTAAAAAAACGACCCCCGTAAAAAAACGCTTTGTCTGCGCACTGTACGTGGGTGTCACGGCGGGCCTGTCTGTGTGTCTGAGGGGAACATACGTGTGTCTCAGTGGCCGCAAGATTCCCGGAGGAGCAAAAATGGACTGGCTGAGAGGGAAACTGCTCTTTAGGGGAAAACTGTGTGTTGCTTAAAAGGGCCGTTATGTTTCCAACTCTAGCTGGAGTGAGACACATGTTCCCGGCGCCCTGCCATTGTCACCGCCACCGCCGTTTGTGAATTGGCGAGCAGATTGGACCAGGTGGGTGCTGCCCGCCGGGCCTCATGGCCACGCCATAGGTAGGTGGAGCTGGAGCTGGGGCTTGGAGAGAGCGGACATCATGTTGCTGCTGTTGTGGCCGAGGCGCCGCTCTACAGGAGGTGTGTTCCTGCCTCGTGGCTGTCCAAGGAGTGGTCTAAACAACCCACCGGGGGCGATGGGACCGCCCAAGAGCACCCGTCTGCTACTGGCTGGGAGTTGTGATCTGCGGTGTGGACTCCCGTCGCCCGAAAAAAGGGGCCATCGGAAGCGGGATGGAGGCCAAGCTCTGCCGCCGTGGTGGGACCGCCGTCCATCTCCGGGTTAGGGGAATGCTACTCGGCATTCACAAAGGTCAAGAACAAAAACCTCAGCGGTGGGCAGGGAGCCCGCCCGCTGCAGAGGAGAAAAAAGAGGAGAAAGCCGCTGGTGTGGTGCTCCCCTTCTGGAATGGAGAAATCCTGAAATTGGATAAACCCAATAGTAACAGCTCTTAGAGAGCGAAGCCTATACAAAATAGAACCAGGCAGCACTCCCATGTACAATCTGACCCTGTCATTAAGTCTTGTTTCCCTGAAGGCGTTTGTTTCATGGCGGAAACACTGTTATGTTGTATCATAGGGACATTTTAATCAAACATGGTTTTATAGAGACATTTACATAAACATATTGCCACAGCACAAACAAACTAAACTTGGTATATATTTTTGAGGGATAGAACTCTGTCATCTTTTTACTTAAGTAAACAACAAGGTCAAAATACTCCATTACAAATGGGTTACAACCCCCACACCCCCATAATCAAAACTTGCCAGTGCAAGCCCTCCCAAAAAAACTATTATAATTTCCTTTACATAAACAAACACATTTGCACCATACATTAATGCAGAAAGGGTACAACTTCTTGCAGAAGAATTCACCAGAATGCAGAAAAAGTGGAGATCTCATCTTCCATCTCATTTGTCCATTTCTTACACTGCACTGCAACTTTTATTCTTGCCTTTTCTCATTAACCTGTTTTTATATTCTCTTTCACAAATGTTTTTTACACAAAAATGTTTTTCTAATGTTTTATGTAAAGTACGTGCTCTATGAATAAAGCTGCCTTGCCTTGAGTAATTGGACTTAGTTTCCATCATCATCTTTTATTAAAAAAAAAGGAATCATGAAATCAGTTAGTTTCTATAAAAAGAGAATGGAACTCAACCTCCCCCCCCCTGATTTGAACGAGTAGCGTTTTCCTGTCTATATTTAGAGGCGATTAGGTAGACCTACTCCTTGTTTGGTACCTGTAGAGATCCGGGGTCCCTTTACTGATTATATCTGAAGAAAATGCACTCGGCTGCAACATGTACGTGTACGTTGGTAAAACTGCTTTTAACTTTAGTGCCCCTGACTCCAGGAAACAAATTACAGCACTTTTGTAAAATCTACTTATTAACTGTGCCTTTTGGACAAAAAGAATTAGAAATCTGGCTTTAAACTTGCAAACTTCTACTCGTACTTGCTTCACAGAACTGTACTTTCTTTGGTATCTGTATTATCCTAATTTATTTATCAAATTTTATATATCAATTTGTCAATTCAGAAAGTTTTCAAGTTTTTTTGTCTTTTTATCTTTCTTATGATGGTGTTTTCTTTTCTGTGTCATTTTGTTGTTGTCTCTGTAATGACTCAATGTCATTGTTAAATGAGGGCCACTGCTCAATGATCTTTTGAGTTTAAATGTTAAGTTCAAGATCAAATTCAAATTCAAGATCAAGATTGTTATTCACAATCTTGATCTCTCTGCTGAGGAAGTCAGATATTTGTTTGCAGCCTACCACTACCTGAGCTTTTTATAGTTTCTACATGCTTTGTGATAATAGCTAGCAGGAGGCTTTTTTTTTCAGTAAAAATAATCTTTTGTTTTCAAGAATATT
The DNA here is from genome assembly GCA_023566125.1 of Zingel zingel. Taxonomy (NCBI): domain Eukaryota; kingdom Metazoa; phylum Chordata; class Actinopteri; order Perciformes; family Percidae; genus Zingel; species Zingel zingel. The sequence goes on from CM042318.1 coordinate 7,113,022, forward strand.
AACAGCTTGACATTTCTCTGATGTACAGCGAGTTGACATTTGGCTCCCTTGATGAGTGTCGAGTGTGTTGCTCCCTAACGCTGAGTCGTTGGATTTGAGGACTTATTATCAGATCAGATGTCAGAATTACTGCAAGAGGTTTATACTTGATATTGAATTGAACTTTATGAAAGACAGACACTGAAAAAAAGTTTCATCAAATCATATTATAACAATGCTGGCATCAATTCTTAAGACAACTACACGATATGTTGTCTGCTATGTCTAATGACAGAATTTGAGATCTCAATTCAGATAAAACAGAAGATTACGTATTTTTATTTTTTTAATTCTATTTCTTAGTTATGGTGATTACAGTATTTTTTGTTTTAACAATATTTTTTATTTTTTTAGTTTACAATCACTCTGTTGGGGACTCTAACAATGTGATTGTTGTAATTAAAACTGCTTTTGGCTGAGCAGGCATGTCGTATAATTTAAAGGATGACTGCACAGGTGAGTAGGGTAAAACAATTTACTATATGTTTAATATTATTAGTTTATATTATAAGCATTATCTTATTGAATAAGTGTTATTAAAAAGGTCCTACAGATATGTACTGTAAAATTCAATGCATTTTGCAAGACACTATAAATATGTTATAGGCTGATAGATATCACTGCGGAACTTCCACAATTTGTGCCTTTTCTGCATCAAGTTACGGTGCAAATGTGTTTATTCATGTAAAGGAAGTTATAATAGTTTTTTGGGAAAGATAATTGAAAAAATAATTGTCTAAATGAAGGCTAAGCATAGGCATAATTTACAAGGTAAATACAAACAATCAAGTAAATTACAATTATTTTATCAATACGTTTTCTGAAATTGAATGTTTAAATAGGCAAATAGTAGTTTGACACTAGACACTAGAAAATGTTTTTACCTGTAGTGTCTCCCCTTAAAAAATGATTTTAGATTTTATTTTGATTTGCGTTTTTAAGCAACTATTGATAATTATGAACCATTGATAACAATAGTTGAATTAACTGACCCAGGCATGAGAGTAATTCACATAATCTGTGTTGCCGTGTTTAAAGAAGTAGCTGTGATCTTATCGCAAACTAAGACATTGTAATAATTATTAAATGAATAAATAAATCAATCTCCGCTATACATAAAAGTGTGCATCGCAGTAACAGGAAATACTTCAATCCTTCCAGTCTTTAGAAGAGAAAAACACATTTTGAAGATGTGTAGCTGTTGGAAAACTTGAATATGCACCTTACAATTTATCAACAGACGTAAATTTTTGCAAATATATAGCTAAATGCCACATTTTATTCAATGCCACCCCAATATTTAAAAGACGTAGATTTGTCCCCCTCAAAAATGTGATTGGTTTTGGGAAAGTAAGTCCACAATTTTTAACTTTGTGATGCTTTTTCAGATGTTTTTGTGGCTTTTTTCGACATTTTTTGAAGTTTGAGTTCAACATTTTCAGAAGTTTACTAACTGAGCAGCTTTGGATGAGAACATTTTTTGTTCTGTGTTTTAACCGTAGCTACACACTTAATTTCCCTTTTATTTTATTTATTTTGGGGCAAAGTCGAGGTAATGAGCTACCAGAACTTTTTCTGTCATTTAACAGATTTATTTTTTTAAATGCAGGAAATATATTATATATATATATTATATTATAATGTGTGCCCCCTCACCAATGTTGACCTATGCCCTTGGCTGTTAGTATGAGAAAAAGAAAGCTGAGTGCAGTTTTCCTTCGTTGTGAGACAATGTTTGTGAGTTGAACTATATGCACCCCATGCATGTTACAGCGTCTGATCCATTTTTAGTGGGCGCTTCCTGGGCGATATAAAGCTGAGCTCAGATCATTGATCTGCCTCACTCTCTAGTCATGAGCTGTGGCGAAGATGTGGTTCCTTCTTCTTCTCCTCCACACTGCTCACTTTGAGGCGGTGATTGCACAAGGCAAGTAACAACTACTCTCTAGATTCAACTCTCTATATCTGGGACTAATTAAGAGTTAGATTAACCCTTGTGTTGTCTTCCTGTCAACCATGAACTTATTGTCCTCTCGGTCAAAAGTGAAAATGAACTTTTTTGGGTACTTTTTTTTAATGCTTGTGACGCTTTAAAAATGCTTGTGACACTTTTTTTGAGTTTAAAAAAATCAGTAAGTAATGAATTGTTTTGATTGATAGTTCAGAGGATTTGGAGTGTGTCACTGAATGTTTTTTTATCAAAGTTGAGTCGGGATGCTGTTTTGAAACCATTTATCTTTTTTTTTAATCTAAAAAACGGACAGAAAATATGAAAAATTTTGTGTAAATATCAATATTGGATTTTTTTACGAAGAGTAATAAAATAATAATTTAAAAAGATGTTATAATTAAGCATTTATGTGGAATAAAGTCTCCAAAAATACTGTAGATCATGAATGAATATTTACAGTGCTTAGGTTTAAATGGAGATTTTTTTGTCAAGGATATTCCTATTTTCTAACTTATATTATTATAAATAGTATCAAATGGCATAGGCCTATTCCTAATCTAGGATACCGAATAGGAATGAGAGAAAAGACAGATTTGTAAAATGAATCTTTTATTTCTCTATCAACTCATTTTTTGATTTGTATGGGAATTGCGTTACAATTTTGAACCGATGTCATTAAAAAGCAACACATGAAAGGGCATTTAAATAGGAAAGCAAGAATGTTTTGCGGTAGCCAGATCAAGTAAAAAAAAACTGTTCAGCAGAGTTTTTATAAAATTTGACTCAATTAATAATACATGTTGCTGTAGCAAATGTGTGTAGAAGGCTCAGAAATAGGTTCTGACAAGTTCAACACTGACAGCAAACTCAAAACTCTCAGCAAATAAATGAATGAAGACTACAAAATGGACGCATATACTGTACCCCACCTCACATATTTACATTTCTATAAACCTCTTGTCATGTAACCAGGTGAGAATAGGCTGATTCTAAAGAATGGAAGCAACCCGTGTGAAGGCTACATTGAAATCTACATTAAAGGCGAACAGGGCCATGTTGGAGAGAAATACTGGAGCCAGAACACTGGCAAAGTGGTGTGCAGGAGCACTCACTGTGGGGAACCTGTGAAGTGCACAACAGAGACTGCGCCATGGCCCATTGAGCCGGTGTTGCTCAATGAAGTGAACTGCACTGGAAAGGAGAATCATCTGTGGGAATGTCCTCATCCTGGTTTTAAAGTCAGCAGTTACCAAAAGGGAACTCGGAAAAAGATTGAATGTTCAAGTAAGGCTGAACTTACATGTTTTATTTTTATGAACTAGTTTTTACACAGGTTTAGATAAATATCCACTGTTGAAAAGTACACCTTTTTAAATAGTCAGATTATGCACTGCAAAATAGCTGCCAAGAGATGTGCTAATCCAAAACATATAACGTGATGATGGTGATGATTCAATTCAATTTTATTTGTAGTGTCAAATCACAACAGGAGTTACCTTAAGCCACTTTTACAGATTGAGTAGGTCTAGACCACACTCCATAATTTACAAAGACCCAACAATTTCCCCCAATATCCCCCCCAAGAGCAAGCATTTGGCGAGGAGAAACTAACCGGGATATGAACGCTGCTCCCCCACTTAAAAGAAGCCCTGTGTTTTATGACCCACCCATCAACCTGGATGTGTGTGGACAGCGTGGTACATACAGCAATAAATATGTGAACTACATACTAATTACAGTGCTTTAAACAGCTGATGATGATGAGATTGAGATATATATGCACTGTAAAAAAGTACACCTTTGAATAGTCAGATTAAGTGCTACAAAATAGCTGCTTTATATAATATATATATATATATATATATATATATATATATATATATATATATATATATATATATATATAGTATTGCTAATCCAAAATATATATTATAACATGATGATATTGATGATGATGATGACGATGATGATGATGATGATGATGATGATGATGATGATGATGATGATGATGATGATGTCGTTGGCTGTCTATTCTATTTGTAATTGGCAAATTACCTGTTTTTGCTCTTGTAGATAAAATCAAAATCAGCCTGGATGGATTTGAATGTGCAGGAGCTGTCAAGTACTCCACAGATGGGGGACAAACTGATTCAGGTTACATTTGCGGTGATCAAGGCTGGGGTAAGTTAGCATCACGTATGCATTACACTACAACAGGATTCAGTCAATAACTAGAGACTATTTTCTCTTTTTCTTCCACACTTTAAAGTTCAAAGTACTGTTTGCTTTTCACTTTGTAATGCATTTAAATGAATTAGTTTCACTTAGCGTTAGGTATGGAGTATTTTTAGTAGTATTATGATGATTATTAAACATTTTATATGTGATTCATCTCGCATGAAGGAGAAAAGGAAGCCAATCTTTTGTGTAAAAACCTCAAGTGTGGTAAATCCAAAGAGATTTTGGACAACTGGATGGTTTGGAGGAAATTCCCAAAGTCAACGAAGACGATCAAGTGTTCAGGCCTTAAAAAAATAAATAATCTGTGGCAGTGTGTCACTGGGGAATCAAGTTCGTGCCAAAATCCTGCTTCTGTCATATGCACAGGTAACACACACACACACACACACACACACTCACACACACACATGCACGCATGCACACACTCACACACATACACATGCATGCACACACACACACACACGCACACACAAGTGCGTTTCACTATGTTTGTGGGGACCCGTCATTGACATAATGCATTCCCTAGCCCCTTACCCTAACCTTAACCATCACAACTAAATGCCTAACCTTCACCCTTACCCTCACCCTAACCATAACCTAATTCTAACCCTAATCCTAAAACCAAGTCTTAACCCTCAAACAGCCCTTTAACCTTGTGGGGTCCAGCATTTTGGCCCCACAAAGCTGTCCGGGCCCCACAAGTATACTGGACTCCCGGTTTTTGGACCCCACGAATGTAGTTAAACGAGAACACACACACACACACACACACACACACACACACACACACACACACACACACACACACACACAGACATACACACACACACACACACACACACACACACACACACACACACACACACACATACATACACACACACACGCGCAACCATAGAAATAAAATGGATAGAAAGGTGGTGAGGAGGTAACGGTGAGGTTTTGCAGTAACGGACAAATGAGCAGTGTAGTAACGTTTCAAGCAGAGATCCAGTCGCTAAATGAGTCAAATTGAGCAACTTAATCCTTCATCCATGTTTTTTTTACTATGCAACAAATCAGTAAATTGAGACAATGGTTCATTAACAGGTCATGACAAACTGCGACTCAAAGGAAACGCATCAAATGTCAAAGGAAAAGCATCAAATGTGTGTTCTGGGCGGCTGGAAAAAGAGAAAAATGGCAAGTGGAATCCTGTTAAAAAAAACAACACCAATTCTGATGTGTGGTGCCAGCAAATGCATTGTGGTATGAAGGCCCACAGTTGGGACGACAACGACATACTGACATGCGCAGGTAATTCAACTAATATTTAGCCACATTTTTTCCAACAGCAACTCGTATTTCCAGATCAAAACAACTTTTTTGCTATGATCTTGCTTTTTCTTATGTATTATATCTTCGACAACATGATGCTATTGTATTATACGTGTATCTGTCTGTGTGTGTGTGTGTGTGTGTGTGTGTGTGTGTGTGTGGGGGGGGGGGGGGTGTATGAAGCACTTTGTGCTAAATGTTTATGTATGAAAAGTGCTATATATGTAAAGTCTGATTGATTAATTGATTGATTGATTCATCAAAAGAGTCACCTCTTGAGCGTCATAGAAATCTAAATCACTTGGCATCATTTTTATTTTTCCAACAGACAATGTTACAGTAGTTCTGAAGAACGATAACAAACCCAGCTCCTGTTATGGTGAAGTTCATATTCAAGTGAATGGTCAAAGTCTGGCCGTGTGTGGCACCGCCTGGACCAAGAATGACTCTAAAGTGGTTTGCACTGAGCTAAACTGCGGCAGCGTGAGTTTTCAAACAAAATGTTTTATTTAATGCAGGCCGTATGTAACTTTTCTGAACAGCAGCAACGGTGGCCATAAGCATGGGCGGGGCTAGAAATATTATTGCCCCCCTCCTGGTACCTCAGCCCCACTAATCCATTGGGCGAGAGTGCTGTCAATTTGACAATTGTGATTTCACTTGGCTGCCTGTTCTGTCAATCTTCCCAGCCCTTGTCACATGACCAATTCATGTTTTCAAATCCTGATACCATGGAAGCAGCACTCGAAAAGTATTTTTTTTAAAAGCAGACTGAGCCTATAGAAAATTTCTATTATATTCGGATATACAATTTTTTTTCAAAATGACAACAACTTAAATTAATAATGAATGTTATGTCTTTTATTTAGCAGAATTACATTTTGTTGTTCTATCCTATCACATATGTTCTATATTTCTAAGCAGATGTTCAATAGTGTTTTCTGACAAAATGCTTTTTTTATCTCCCAAAACCAACGTGCATGGCCGCCTAAAATTGTCGGAGCACAGATTATGCAGTTTGAAATGTAAAAAAAAAACAGAAATACAACCGTCAATCAAATTCTTTGGACAATTTCCGTTAAAATATACAGACATACAAACTGTTAATACACAGATATTTCTTAGAGTGTACTTTTTACTCCACAACATTAATCTGACAGTTTAAGTTACTTGTTACTTTACAAATTAAGATTTTTGCACACAAAACACATGTAGTTCATAAAATATAATGTTTTATTATAAATCAAACTGCCCAACAATATAATGGCCCACAAGTCGAGCAGAAATGATTAGACGACTGAACACTTATTTGATTGACAGAACTGTTTGGATCATTTCCAATTTCTAAAATGTGAGGATTTGTCTGCATTGAGTACTTTTACGTGTATTATTCAAAGAACATTTTCTTGATGATACTTACATACTTTAATATGCAAGTATTAATACAAGACTTTTAACAGTGTGGTATTAGTACTTTTACTTAAGTAAAGGATCTTAATACTTCCTCCACCACTGGCTGTGGCAGCAGTGTGTTGGACTAAGCACGTGTGTGTTTTAAGACATGTTGTGTTTTACATTACTATTAATTCTAGTTTTAACTTGTAAGAAGAAAAAATGTGTTTTTTAAAAAGTCACATAGTCTCCCATTAAAAATAATTTGCTTTTTCACTGGCTGAGAGTTCCAACAACGCTATCATTTCTGTCCGCTAAATATGAAGCTAAAGCCAGGAGACGATAAGCTTACATGTAGCTTGGCATATAGACTGGAAACAAACCTTTAGACAGGACCAGGACTTCTGTTTCCCCTCTGTTTCCAGTCGTCATGCTAAGCTAAGCTAACCATCTCCTGGCTTCATATTTAACGTGCAGATAGGAGAGTGGTTTTCGATCTCCTCATCTTGTCTAAATGTCCTAGTCTTTCATACGTATGAGCAGTGCCAATGAGTTATTATTAGTATTATGATTATTATTGTTAGTTATTATTATTATTAATAATAATAATTAATAATAAAAATCATGTTATAACTTACGATTTTCTTTGGGGAAATCAACGTCTTCTGTTTGGCAGAAATAAATGACATAATATCCAAATGATCATGCTTTCTTCTAGATGATTAGTAACGAGGTGAAGACGTTTAAGAGAGAAGGGATAATGGACAATGTGAACTGCTTTGGCAATGAATCCTCACTGTGGCACTGTAGAGCCAAGCGTGACCTCAACAATGTCCAATGTTCTTCTGTTGCTTACGTAGTCTGTGCAGGTGAGGTATGGCAGGAATCACGTGATGCACTCTTCGTTTCTTTTAAACTTTGACATTATGTTGGAAGCAAAAATGTGAAAGCTGTGCGATGTTGTGTTGTGTACCATGTTTGACAATTCTCTTGCTGTCATTGAACAGGAAGTATAGAAGTGGATTTGTTGGACGGTCCTGGTAAATGTGCTGGGAGAGTGGAGATCCAGCATGAGGGTAAATGGCACAGGGTCAATGAAGCTAAATGGACAGCTGACAATTCAGACACTGTCTGCAAACATCTGAACTGTGGGAGTATAAGAGTTCTCCCTACTCCTGAAAAATTCAGCCAGGGTTCAAATGAGTTTTTAAGCAAAATTGTACAATGCAATTCAGATGCCAAACATATATCTGAGTGTATTCCAGAAGCTAACGTACCCGTCCAAGCCAAGAATTCGGTAGCAGTAGGAATAACCTGTGAGGGTGAGTGTTTTTTTTGTTTAATTTTTCCATTCGTCTGTTTTTGCCTTTGACCTTCTCTTGTTGTGCCTGACTGTCATTCATCAGTTCTATACTGTCAGTTAGAGTACAGGGATGTGTATAAATGCATTCAAGTGAACTCAAATCTGCCCTCCACTTTTTTGTTCATGGTTCGAGTGGAAAGTGTAAAAAGAAGGCCATTTAAAAGCCATTGCAAAGGTTCTACAAATATCTGTAGTTTTTTTGTGAAATTGTTCCCCATATGTATTAGCCCTTTAATGGTCTCACCCAGTTTAAAGTAGCATTAATTAAAAACATAAATGTATCTCATTATTTTGCCCCCTGGAGGCAGCAGCTGTAAATGCCACATTGATAAATTACCAGCTTAAAAAAATAATTTTTCTGGATCCCTGACATGTCTCCAGTTGGAAATATCTGGCTCTTTAGGTAAAATAAATAATACTCTGCTGTAGGGGTCTACAATGGTTTTTTTTAAGCCAAGGGCCCCTTAACTGAAAGAGAGACTGAGCAGGGACCACCTACTACATATGTTGTATAAAATTAAGCTGCATATTAAACTGGGCCTACACTAATGTGTAGGGCATCCTCAAACCCTTATACATAGTGCATAGAATAATAAGCTATTAAAATAATAATTGTTAGCATCATTTTATATGTGGCAAAGTGAATCCTTAGGATGAACTGTATTTGTGGATGGCTACCATCGTGACTACATCACCTAAATAGTGAAATTAATATTATCATCAATGTTTTTTTTCACAAATAGGCTATAGGTTATCTTTGCTAATAATATGTTGGATTCATGTTCATTCATTTTGAATTGCCCCTTACAGACAAAAAGTTATTTGAATTGCATGTTTAGACATTTTAATTTTTGAAAAATCTTTCAAAGAATTACCCAAAATTTGGTGGGCCCCCTGGAGTGACTCTGAGGAACCCCTAGGGCTCCCAGACCCCCTATTGAAGATCTCAGCCCTATTGTGTTCACAAACTAGCCTCTAACTTTATCTGTCTGAGCAGTGAGCACAGGTAGCGCTCATATAGTGACGGATTAACTGAAAGATGCTAAACTGCTCGGTAGAGCTGCAACTGGGGGGGGTTGGGTGATAATTCTCTGTCTTTTTTTATGCAGTTGAGTGCCTCCTTAAAACTCACTTTTACAAGATGGCCTAAATTGAAAATGTTTCCTTTTCCTATTATCACATCACTTATTAGTTCCTGTTCATGTCACTATTTTATGGTGTTTTCTTTTAACCATATTGTCATAACATATTCAAATTCAGTTGATTTTCATGAGTCTTTATGTATCATTTTTTAAACTAGGAGTTTGTTCTTTTATTGCCTTTCTATCTGCTTCGTATGATATCATTACCTGCCTTACATGAGATCATCTCTTTTATCTGCATCCTATTTGTTTATATATGCGGTTTATATTATTTGTTTTGTTTATACATGAGTTATTTCCTTCACTTCACACCTCGTATTAAACTTGAAAGGTGCTATATATATAAAATGAATATTATTATAGCCAGGTCTATATAACATTGTAGTCCTAAAAACATGGCAAAATGTTTTTAGTGGGCGTTGACAGTATTTACTGATTTATAGAATGATACAAAGAGATATCCAAATTGTCCACTGAAAAACCTTTGACTCTAATATGTCAATATAATTTATGCAAAATGGTGCATATTTAATTACAAAATGGCTGATTTGAATTTAACCCTTGTGTTGTATCCCCATCGACCATGTAACTTTTTATTTTTCTGAGTCAACATTTTGACGTTTTTGTCACTTTTATCCACGTTTTTTTTTAATAATTTTTTTCCTGCGCCTTTTGACATTTTTGTGGGATTTTTCTTGCATTTTTTAAGCTTTTCCCAACATTTTTGTCACTTTTTAATCTTCTTTTTTTTTAAATGCTATAAAATTAAATTAAACACCCAAATTAAATAAACGTAGTGAAATGATCATTTATTTTTCTTGTGAAGAGCGTTGTAGAAAACCATCCACGTTGCTTTTTGTTGTTGAAGATTTGGTTTAAAAAAACCCAAATTCTGATATAGAAACTTTTTGAAAATGAGTCAAATTTGACTCGAGGACAACAGGAGGGTTAATCAAACAATTCCAGAAAACTTCTAGTAAAAATTAGTTTTTAATGTAAGTAATCAGCTGGCAAAGTTTCATGGTTTTATTTACTAGTTACAATTATGACCCCATTTCACACATACTGTACGGTCTTCCCTTAAAACAGCACCTCACCTTTTTCATCATTCATAGGCAAAAGTAACTTCATATACTTGCTTACCTTATTCAAGTTTGTGTGAGGGAGCCTATCCCAGCATGCATTGTGAAGGAAGAGGGGGACACCCTGGACAATTTACCAGTCAATCATAATCTAATACTAACAGCCTTAATTTCTTTTGTCCCTGTCAGAGCACAAGGTGGTATTTCTGAAAGGAGATAGTTCCTGTTCTGGCATGGTGGGGATAGAGCACGGCCCCAAAACCTACTGGCTCTCCGGCTCTAACGAGACATGGGACCAAAACTCTGCTGACACAGTGTGTCGGCAGATGCACTGTGGGAAAGCCTCACTCTTTACCTCCGTCCTTAGCACTAATGTGATTGAAGATGTTTGGAGTCAATCTTACAGCTGCTCATCCAACTCCACATTTCTGTTGGATTGTAAAAACACAACACGGCCATTAAACCACAATGACACTATTGCCACTGTGACATGCTCAGGTAATGTGACAGTGTTGAAACGTAGACATGTAACATACTGCATGTATTTGAAATGCGTAGATTGGGAAATAATCTGCTGATAAAGTCCACAAATAACATTCTTATCCCTTTTGGCTGTTTGCCTTTTGGTTGCCCCAACAGGAAAAATCGAGGTGAACCTGACCAATGAGTGTTGGGGGTATGTCAATGTTTGTGCAGATGGAGAGTGTGGAGATGTGTGTGTAGACACCTGGACAGACCAACAGTCTGTGATGCTGTGTGAAAACCTGGGCTGTGGGGACATATTCCTAGTTCCCAACCCCAAGGCCAATACTAAAGAGAATAAGGTGCTCTTTAAGGGTTTGCACACTACAAACCACACGATCTACCTGAGCCAGAGCAACTTCATTAAAAATGAAAACGATTACATCTGTAAACCTCGCCATGCCTATGTTGTTTGCTCAGGTAATGGATTGTTTTTAATATATATTACAAAAAACTATAATTTAAAATTTGATTATAATATGACTGCACTGTTTACCTTTTTTGGTCAGCTTGAATCCTTCATTGATTCTTACCCGCTCAAAATGCCTATTTCCAAATTTCTGTATATTTTACCTGTATAACCTTCATCAAGGAGGTGATATTTTTTCACTTTACCTTCAGTTTATTTGCTGAGAGTTACCTAACCTCTCACAGATTGCAGTTAATTTTGGAGGAAAGATAGATCAAAGAATAACTTATTCGGGCTTTTTCTTTCAGTGATCTGTCAAGATAAGGCTGTCAGTATAGGCCAAATCATTTTCCACTTAAACAAATGTCCTTCCATATGGGAAAAAAACAACAACCACTTCTTTATTTTTTCTCTTTGGTCAAATTTGCCCTCACCCTGTTTGGCACATATCAAATGTGCAAATACATAACTTAATTGTGGTTGTTATGATATGGCTCTTGTTTTCCAAAATTCTTTCAAATTGTGTATCCTAATCTATCCTATTTGATACAAACTACAGTACAACAACTCTTGAACATAATCAAAACCAAATTTGTAACAAACAAGCCCACATTAATCAGATCCGAACATTGTTGAAATTCATTTTATCTTTGCATAAAGTTGATATTATTGTCTTTTTATACATAAATGTATTTCCCCAGACTTAGCACGATGCAGATTCCCATTTGCTGTCCCTAGGCGTGTATACAGTCCATATACACACTCACATTCAGAGAGGCATAGTCAGACCTTATTGAAAAATATTTATTTTAGTATTATTAATATTATTATATAATAGCCAGGTTTATATCTTATAAAGTCTTATAAAGTAAGAAAACATTGGTCAGAAACAAAGACATTTCAATAAGTTGTAGGCCTATTGGTTGATAATACTGCAACAGTAATATCAGCCAGTTTAAACAGTTTAAAAAGTGGTTGTAATGTATTGCTGTACTGTAGTACATGCCTGTGACCGGGAGATGGCACAATAAGACAGATGTGATAAATTCATAGAGTGCATGTACATCATAGATGCACCATATACCATCCAGAGGATTCATTTCTTGTTTGTTGTATTAAAATAACAAATATACCTATAAATAACCTAAGGTTCTAACTCTGTACCCTCTGAATTGTTTTGTTGCAGGTAGTGTCAAGTCCAAATTTTCTTCTTCAAGAGACAAATGTTCTGGAAATGTGTTGGTGGAGTATGAAGGCCAGTGGCTCCCAGTTTGCAACACAGCTCTTGAGAACATCGACACACAAAAGGCCATCTGTGGGGAACAATGTGGTCCGGCTGGAAAACCCATTCCCTACTTCGGACGTGAATTAACAGAGGGTCGTGTCATTTCAGAAATAAAGTGTGAGAAAGACAAGAAGTCAATAACAGAATGCAATGTCACAACCAGTTCTAAGAGCTGCCTACAGGGTGGTCTTCAATGCTCCAGTATGTGTAATGATTTTGTCTCAGATTTATCACTTTCAAAATGTTTTCTGTCTCTGTCAAACTGCAGCTTGTGTCTTGTCAGATTTTATCTATGTAAACCTTTCATATTGGATATTTTTGCGACGTGTAGGTCTGAATAGTGGACGGGCAGTTTTCAGCAGAAGTTTTTCTTCTAGCATTCTAACGTATCTTGGACCTTCCTTTATCGGAATTGTTTTGTCTTTTTTGTTTGGGAAATTAACTTATTTGCTTGCTTGCTTAGAAAAGATAAGAACAAAATGATACCACTGTGATGCCTGTAGGACAAATATGAAGCGACCACCTGTTAGCTTAACTTAGCATAAAGACTGGAGCAGAAAACAGCTAGCCTCCATCCAATGGAGAAAAAAAAATCTGCCTCACAGCATCTCTAAAGCTCGTCAATTAACATGTTATGTTGTTTGATCAATCCATACAAAAACCTAAGTGCAAAAAATGCCAAGTGCCAGTTTCTTGGCTTGGTTTTTAAATCTTGAAGTCCACTATTACTACCACTATTTGTGCTAATCTACAGCTATGCTTAGGCTTCCTACTTAATATAAAGATATGAGAGTGGTATCAATTCATGTATCTATCTCACAGCAAGAAAGCAAATACTCATAATTCCCAAAACATCAAACCAAAACAATTATTAGTAATGTTAGAATTTATGTTGTATTTTATCATTAGTTTAGTGTACTATAAAATGAGCTTATACATTTACATAGATAGGTAAAGTAATACTTTGCCGATGGTTAATAATTGATTAATAATTTATTAAAACAATGTTTATAGAACAACGTCTTTATTAACCCATAATGAGGTATAATGTTCATCAGATGCAACTTTCTAATAGCCATCAAAGTAATGTTTATTGATGATTTATAAACAATTTCTTAATCATTAACATATGCTTATATAATATAATAAATGTTATGATGTGAGCAACAATAATCTGTTGAAATAACAGAAATGATAGCCTAGATAATAATTAGTAAACATTAAAATTATAATTTAGTTGTTTTTTAACAGTAAAATAACTACAAACTTAAGTTTTATTAACTTTTGATTTCCCATTTATTAGCGATGGTTATTATAAAGTGTTACCATAACTTTTGTAAGTTTTGTATTTGTTAAACCTTTTCTCACCACTTCAACTGCTGTGTTTTTAGACTGGCGTAAGATGGCGCTGACTGGAGGAACGGCCTGTAGTGGAGCTGTGTCTGTTCACTCACAGAAGGGAATCAGTGCTGTTTCCACTGAAGGTTTGACAGAAAAAGAGGGGGAGACGCTTTGCCAGAATCTGGAGTGTGGCAATTTCACGTCAAATGGGTCAACTGAATTGCCTGATATGTCGACCACAAGCTTCAGCTGTGCAGGTGTGAAGAATCCAGAAAACATCTGGGAATGTGAAAAGCAAACATCGGAGACACAGAAGCAGCTCTTTCTCAAATGTCAAGGTAAGGTTTATTTCTGCTCTCAAATGATCATAGAAGCTTTGCAGTTACATTGTAAACCTCCTTGAAAAAACAATCCTAAAAGTGGATAAGAAAAAGCTATTTCGTTTTTACAGATGCAGGAGATAGTTCACAATCATTTTAATTGACCATTAAAGGTGCAGTAGGCGATGCTGCACGAAGATTGTTTATATTTGAACTGAAGTGGCAAACAAATACATGCCCCCCCCCCCCCCCCCCCCCCCCCCCTCTCTCACCACTGACCACTTCAGTTAGTGTTTCTGCTGAATAAATGAAATATGACAGAGTCGATGTTAGGTTGTGCAACGCATTCTCACTAACGAGTTTGTATGATATCGTACGAAAAGTTATACAGACTGAAACGTATGATATTATCTCCGCGCAACAGAGCTTCATGACGCGGCTACAGACCTCCGTCACAGCTTGTCGTATCAGTGACACTTTGTGCGCCGGCTATGGTGCTCCACCTGGTGCTCAGTCAGGTCAGTGATGGTTGGTGGTTCAGTTACCCGAGAAAATGTGACTGTGAGCCGGGTACAGAGCACCGTGAGCAGCCTGTCATTTCGGTGGAGTTTATGGTTAAGTTTATGCAAGAAAAAGTGAGCGTTACTGAAAGGCACCGAAACGACTAGTTAAATTTAGGAAAAATAATGGGTTTGTATTAAAAGACTCCCAGGGAAGATTTCATGGGCAAGTTGTGGCCTACAGGTTAGAGAGCTTGTGACCAGGAGGTCGTTGGTTCAATCCCCAGACCTACAAGATAAAAATCTGGGTGGGCAGTGATTGTCCCTCCCCTCATTATCACCACTGAGGTTCCCTTGAGCAAGGCCCTTAATCTCCAACCCCTCCAGTGGAGCTGCTCAGTGGCCAGCAGATCAGCCTGTGGTTGTACTGGGCAGCTTCCAGGTATGAATGTTTGCAGGTGTGTGAATGTGATCAGGGTGTTCCTGCAAAAGAGAGGCTACCTCTCAGTGAACCTTCCCAGAATAAATCAACGTTAAATAAAAGTCTTTTTTTTCCGCCCCGGCAAGCGAACTCCGCTCCCTGGCTTCAATGTCTGTGTGTTAACACCCGCCCATCCATCCTGACCACCTCCCTACGTGGCCAGCCACGCTCTTATACAGCAGCAGTTAACGTTGTGCACACAGAAATAAACCATACTGATTACAGTGCTTAGCTCTTCGTATCTTTTCGAATGTATGGTTCATGAGAACAGGCTGGTTTGTGAATTAGCAAACTGTCGCTATAGCTGGTTGTGTTTGTTTGGCAGTTGAGATCAAATATCAACAATATTTGCGTAGCATCGCTTACTGCACCTTTAACAAGGCCCTTCCTCTTTTCCCGGTCATACAGCTTCTTTTTTTAATTTGTATTCTTCAGTTCTTTGACTCTTTTGCTGTTTCACTGACAACTCTTTTTGTTGATAACTCCTGGCACTGGACGCTGCCTCCCGCCTCTCTCCCCCACCCCCATCACTTGCTTGCATGCACCACCCATTGCTGATTGCCTGGAATATTATTGTTTGGCTTGTGTGCACCTTTCTGTTTGTTTTCCATTTCCTGTATAGGAACAGCGCACACAGAAAATAGAGAGCTTGGTGACCGTGAGAAGATATTGACAAAAAGTGTATTGGATTAGCATCGCTTACTATACCTTTAATGTTTTATAATATTAGTTATATATTAGTTATAAAATATAGAGTTAGATGAGAATATTGATACTGCTCTCATGTTGGTAAAATTAAATATGAAACTAGATTAGCATGGTCTAGCTTAGCATAAAGATCCAGGCGAAAGGTTAAAAAAGATGGCTTACCAGCAGTGGCTCACGTATTCACTTATAATAATTTTGGAGCAATTTCTATCTTTTTTGTATTTGTGCATATCATGACTTTGCTGGAGCTGCCATTGTTTTGTGTTTCATTCTGTACATGTATGCGATACTGTCATATTATTAGCTTTTTAGTTTTTTTGTTGTTTTTATAGTACAACAAAGGTTAAGAGAGACATTTTGTTGTGGGCTTTGACCGGGGTGGGTGGGGGGGATTGTTAGAAGCAGTAATTGTAATAAAAATCTATTAAAACAGAATTTTTCCTATTTCTAGCATATTACAGCATATATGTCCATCTAGAAAAGCACAACTTGTTGTTGCTCCTTTAAATATGTGATCTTGTTATTTTCCTTCCTTAGATGAGCCCAAAGTCACCCTATCAAACACATGTCATGGTGAAGTGAAGATAAATGACGTTGAGGTGTGCAACACTAACTGGAACGACACATATTCACAAAAAGTTTGCGACGAAAAGAATTGTGGCAACGCTATTACTGGTGTATATGGTAAAAAACTGCCTAATGCAAGAGAAGACTACTACCATGTCAGCTGTGAATACAACCATTATGATCTTGGCCAGTGCAAGAGATTCATGGGAAAGTGTAAAGGAAAACTGGTGTCTGTTTACTGTGTTCGTAAGTATGTGCTTTCTTTAACATGCAAAATGCTGAGGATTTGTCCTCAAAAAAAGATTTCAGAATCAGAAATCAGAATCGGAAAAAGTCACAGTCCTGTCCCCCTGTCTGAGGAAGTGCCATTCATATTACATCAAATAACATCACACTACTTCACAGTACTTCAAAGAAAAAAATCTCACAAGTGATCCAAATTAAGTTTCAAGGGCCCTCACACATTATCTCCCCCACATTATTTTAGATTCTTGCATTTTATCAGAATATAAAGAATTTATGTGATCACCAACTAAATGGAGAACACATAACTCCTCTGTTGATGCCTTTTAAATAAGGAATCATATGCATCTTGGAGTAACTCCCCTGAAAATGACATCATTGTTAGAATCTTTGCAGCTGAAATGGTGAATCAAAACAAATACAGAATCATGTTTATTTATTACAGTATTAAAGAAATTGTATGACATTTGGCATTATGCAATCACTCTTCGTTCGTTATGCCGAAGATTAAAAGATTGTTACAACTCTCATGTCAGCTTTGGCCAGGAGATGAGTAGCCTAGCGTAGCATAAAGATGTGGAGCAGTGTTAAACAGCTAGCTTAGCTGTCTCTGTTCAAAGTAAAAACAAAACAAAAAATGCCAACCAGCACCTCTCGAGCTCACAAATAAACATGTTATACTTTGTTTGTTGATTCTATGTGAAAAATGAAGTAAACACTTTGGTTTTAAGACTTTTGGATAGTCCTAACATAACATAACAACAGAGTTGACGGGTTTTTCTTTTTTTTTTTTTTTACAGACAGTGTTGAGTTTAACACCACCGAACGTTGTGGAGGTCAGGTTGAAGTCAGCTATGGACTTGGATGGAAAAAAGTGTGTCCCTTGAATTCATTCTCCAAGAAACATAAGGAGAGGCTGTGTAAAGAACTTGGTTGTGAGCCTCATAATGAAAGCATAACTAACAAGAACAAAGAGGTAAATCTTTGTTTTCCACTTTGTGTTTGTTTCTGGCAATGTCCCTCTCATTAGTTGAATAAGGATTGGGACATATGTATAATTTAACTTTTATTTTTTCTGTTTTACTGCAGTATACACTATGTTGGCCTTATAATTAATCCCGCCAGCATTGTTGGCTGACAGACTCTCTATTGTTATGTATGGAAAGGTGTTACTCTAAAGACAAGTTTCAATTTAAATTTCAAGGAACTTGGAAACATGGAAACATCACTGGAGTGCACCGAAAATAACGCGGACATCAGATACTGTGTCAGGCAAAAACCTTGTACAAAAGTCCAACCAGCTGAGATCTACTGTGGCGGTAACACAAATCGTGAAACCTTCCCAAATAAATCCAACTGGTTCCCAAAAATATTCATTCAGTTCATTTGCATGTAAAAACAGTAAATAGGGCTTTTTTTGTAATCTGTAGAATTTGAATTTATTTAACATAAAACTAATTTCTGATCGGATTAACATGGCACAGAATAACTAAATCCAGGAGCATCCACACTCTTTACTGGGAGTAAATGCATAATGTGGCTGTTTTTGATTTCAGGGTATGTGCCCAAAGAGATAAATAAGCCTGAATCACACAAGTCCAACATACTGCCTATCATCCTGGGCGTAGGATTTCTACTGGTTCTGGTCATACTGATTGTTGTATTTATACGGATCTGTATTGTCAAGAAAGCCAAAAAAAATGTCTCATGTGAGTATATCATTCCATTACACCTATCTTAGTTGTTAATGCCTAGTTACAATGAAATACTGATTGATAATTTGTTTCGCGTTTAATGAATTGTCTTGAAGTGTACCATTGTAAAAGACAAAACAAATTCAATCAATCTATTTAGTCATCCTGATCATCCCAGTGTATTGAAAAGGGTGAACTGGAGCCTTTAGCCACAAGAGGCCAGTTTTTCTTCTTGCTGACTAAATTCTCACTGTTTACTGAGCATTACAATAATGGTATCACTGCTGCTTTGGTCCACACTGTCAAAATCAGTAATATTCCAGCAGCTTTGGCACCAAAAAAATACTGTAAAATAACAAAAATGATCTGTCTTTGTAAAAAATACAGTAATTTTCCATATTTAAAATACAGTGTGTAGCTTGAATCGTACATCGTACACAATCTGGTGTATTTCTTTGGCGTTTTACTGTTTAATGAAGGATATTTACACGTGTAAAAACTGATTTTTTCTATTCACTAGTTTGATTTAATCCAGGAAATGTATTTCAAAATATTAAACTTGACTTTAACAGTTTAATGTATTGAATACAAGATGAATATTTGTGAAATTATGATAAATTAACGGATGGATTTATCTTTTTATGTGAAAATGAATTAGTTCTCTTTAAAGAAGGACGTTTTATGGTTAAACTGTACACAGGTTTTTCATGTTCTTTTACCATAGACATGTAAGGTCTATGTTTTGTAATTTATTTCATGTTTAAAAAAAATACAGAATAATTATACCTTTCAGCTCCCAAACTTCTTAAATTTGTGCCACTAATGTATTGCTATTTAAATGTAACTGTTTTCCCAGCTCTTGTCATGTCCTCTTGCTCTGCATGACGGTTGTTGTTTTGCTAATTATCTCATTTTCTTTTGAAATAGCGAGAAAGCTGTCAAGAACAGAAGTGGAGTTTGAAAGTGGAGACTATGAGGATGTCAAAGACAATGAAATGGAGGACTTTAGTCTTAGCAGTGAGTCTTAAAACATATTCATTAATTTATATTATTGGTATTTATTTTTGTAATCTCCTAAATCATTTGTAGAACAGTGAATCCTAATCACAGGCTGCACTCCAGCCTCTGTTACATATTACCAGTAGCATTACTATAGCAGTCGTCAACAAGGTCTCACTCCCAACTCGTCACATACTGTACTGACGCTTGGTCCGTGTCAGAAAGCGTTGGGACGCCCCGGGCAGAGCAGCAGCTCGACCGCGGCGCTATAAGATGACGTATGAATTAACTAACACCAAAGACACCTGACCAAGCATCAGTTTTTGACTTGCTAGAGTTCTTAGTAGCATAAGAATTGGTAACATATAGCAGTGTTTTATTTCACATTGCATTATGTTACTTTAATCTCTATATAATAATATAATAACACTGCATTTCAATTTTATATTATTATATAGGCTATATCATACAAAACATTCTCATGAATGGGTTCGTATGATATCGTATGAAAAGCTATGCACACCAATTTGTGTGATGTCCTACGGAATAAGGCATCCGCATGTGACGACCGGTCACATGACAGTTAAAGGGCTCCTATTATACTCATTTTCAGCATCCTATTTGCACTCTTGGGGTCTACTAGAATAGGTTTACATATTTTGATGTTCAAAAAACATAATTTTTCGCACAGTGCCTATTGCTGCAGCTTCTCTGCCTGAAACACTCGGTTTGAGCTCCTGGCCTGGCTTCATGAAAAGCCCAGTTTGTGCTCATTGGTCAGCTGTCCCTCTCTGTTGTGATTGGTCAACCAAATTTAAACAAGCCGCTTGGTGGGCTATGCTTGCTCAGGCAGCACCTATGGGCAGCACATATGACAAACTGGGCTGGCATTCTCAATCAGTGACATCACTAATTGAGGAATTGTATTAATTGTCTGTGGGAGAGAAAGCTCCATTTTGAGTTAAGTGTGGTTTTTTTTTTTACTTTATACATATATTACATACACAAAAAACAGTATAACAGACTAAAAGCTGGGGGGGGAAGCATAATAGGGGCCCCAAAATGTTACTGGGAGCTGGCTTCAGAGCACCGCAAAGTGACGGTCCTTTTAGGGGCTGTGGCAGTTGAGTTAAGGCACCAAAACGAGCAGATATGACTAGATAGCATTTGCTTAAGTGTTTGTTTGCCGTTGTTCTTGCAGGATTCAAATCAGAGACTGAAGTCATCACGGAGAACGACGCACAGAGCACTTCCTCTTTTCCCTACGATGATATTGATGAGGCTCAACCCCTGACCTCTCAGGCCGCCACTGATGCTGACTCAAGAGACTACATCAATGAGGCTGACCCCGATGAAAGCACGGGAAAGTTTTGAGCCTGTTTATTCACATCTTTTTCACACTTGAATACCAATACTTTGACAAATTCTCACATTTGTCAGCAATCAGAGTGAGCACATTTTAATATGCTACTGTTTTTCTTCTTAACAGATGGAGTGACTTACGAGGTGGACGACCCGCAGGAGAATTACGACGACATCGAAGCCTGCCCTGAAATCACTCAAACTGAGGTTGAAGTCCACAACAGCCCCCAAACAACACCTGAAAGCGACGCAGAGGCACCTCAAGGATTAGTGCAGGGGGATGAGGACTACCTAGTGCCAGGCCAGGACGGGTGAGCCACAACTAGGTTTAAAGGCTACAGAAATACATTTAAATCTGGCAAAGTAGACCCCCCCCCCCAAAAAAAATGTGGCTACCATTTATAAAAACATACTCAAAAAGTCAAAATTATGGTCAAACAACATTACCGTAGAGAAGCTTTTTATGTAGCAGAAATATGCAAAAGTGGTTAAAATAAACTTTAAATCAGGGGTCTAAAATGTTTTTTAAGACAAGGACCCCTTAACTGAAAGAGACGGCTCAGGAACCCCTTACTAAATATATTGTATAAAATTAAGTTGCATATTAAACCGGGCCTATAATAACGTGCTGGGCGGCATACAACCTTTATACATACCTTTTATGCATATAAAACTAAGCTATTAAAATAGCCTATAATTGTTGTAAATCATGTTTTAATGTTAAAACATACATGTGGCACAGTGAATCCTTAGGATTAACTGTATCTGTGGATGGCTATCTTAGCAACTACCTTACCTATAGACCAGAAAGACTATCATCAGTGGAGATTTATATTTGCTAATAATATGTTAGATTAATGTTAAGACTTTTTAATTTTTGAAAAAAAATTCAAAAATTAGGACTAATTTGGAAGCCCCCTTGCATTGACTCTGAGGACCCCAAAGGGGTCCCAGACCCTCCTTTGAATATCACTGCTTTAAAGTAACTTTAATATTGAGTTCACATAAAAAATAAGCCCATCCCTAGATAAAACAAATTGAATAAGGCATACTCTGAAAATTTCATATCAGACAAGCTTGTACAGTCAAAATAGATGACAAAATAGATGTTTCCTGTATATACTCAGAATACATAATCTGATTGTGTACTGCTTGTTTGTGTATCTTCTAGTGACATAGAGTTAGCTACATCTCTTATTTAACATAAGTGTGAATATAGATTGTATGTGCCTGCAATCAAATCACAAGAGAGGAAAATGAGTGGTTAAAGTTCCTTTCTCCTAAAATGTATAACATTAGAGTGATAGGAACTTAGAGCAATTAAAAGTTTGGTATCATAACCCTTTTTTGTTCTAAAATCCATTTTCTCTGTTGATTTTATGGCTTTTATGAAATGTGCTCAGAATGTTGTAATGACTGTATATGATTTTTTTAATCTTTTGTTAAAAATTCTGATGTATATACAGTAGTTGTACAGAGCTTTTATGATTGATGCAATATTTAATGAGAGATTACTTTTGCAGTAGTTTGTCAATGTGTCTATCAAATGCAATCAAAACGTCTATATGAACAAGGGCTATAGCAGCCAGGAAGCACAGAGACAGCAAACATGAAATAAATGTTACATGAGTCAAACTCCTTAATTAACATTAAGCTCAGGTCATATTATCACATGGTTATAAGCTTTGTACGAATGTATAACGCTGAGATGTTATTGTCACATTAATGTTTTTTTAAAGGAATATTTGCAGAGAGTTAAATGAGAAGATTGATATAATCTCAACACATCTGATACAGTAAGCTCAGGTCGTATTATCACATGGTTATAAGCTTTGTAAGAATGTATAACACTGAGATGTTATTGTCACATTAATGTTTTTTTTTTTTTAAAGGAATAGTTGCAGAGTTAGATGAGAAGATTGATATTATTTTTTTAAAATCTAATATTCCATTAAACATTTTCTATAAAACATGAATTAAATGTTCATTTAGGCGCAATTTTTTATCTTCGACAACAATATTAACAAAGAAAAATACTGTCTCTTTTATGTGATCTCTTTGTAAAATATACTTTGCATAATTTTGTATTAACTGAAAGTTGCTATATCTTGCTACTACTTGTTACAATTCAGAATTAAATTCAGTCAGTGCATCATAGCATGAGCTGTGTAGCAGTTATTGCATCTTGTGGCACTACTATATTGTGCTAGCCTTGTGTTAATAGCAGTTTTGTGCAACACAACATTAAATTCTTTACCGAGACTTTGTGTACGCTCTGTTACCACTTTTAGGTTTTATTCTCTATTGCATCTAGTGATGCCTCATAGACTCCGGGGACTTTGAAAAATGGCTCAGATGTTGAGTATCAAACTGTATGTTATCTTTGTCATATATAGTTTGATACACAGCACAATAAGCCATTTTCTTCACATGACATCGTTTGTAGAGTGACTCAAGATTGCCTGAAATTCCCTGCTGGTCTAATCTTTAACAATGCAATAATGTCTTAAATAGCTTTAATTTTAATGTATTCATTTTAATTTGTTGATTTATTATTAATTACCTGTTTGATTGATTGTTGTGATTTTGCTCGGCATTTACCACACAAAGTCAAACGGTGCCACCGGACAAAGAAAAAAAAAAAGCCAAACACTCTGGCAAACATTTCAAATACAGTTTCATCTTCATGCACTTTAGCTTTCTCTATAATCCCTTAAACCACCCTCCTACTCCCCCCTCCCCCCCCCCACCCAATGCTCGAAACATAGAGAGAGCAGCTGCTCACTACAAATGTTAACATGGGTAAGAGCATCCGTAAGGGACCGGCAGACACACTGCTGGTGCTTTTAAGAGATTGATGGACCTGCTAGAGCCTCACATGTTTAGTCAAGAGTTAGCCAAGGGCCACTGAGACCACAGAGCTAATGATGCACCCAAAGGGACTAATTTGTAAGCAGCAGCTTACGTATCGTATGATATGTTAACATCGCACCCAGCCCCGCTGTCAGAGGCCTTGCTGGGAGATCTGGGGATAGGAATAGATCTGCTGTCTGGCTAAAGCTAAAATAGATACAGCAGACACATAGTGATCTGTAAATGAAAGAGTTAACATTTTCAAACAATTTTAGTATAGCATTGTGTTATTTAGCTGAATTTGTAAGATTCTAATCACAAATTCTCTTTCTCTTAACTAAGCAAACAAGTCCTTCAATCCATTCAACCATATAGGTCGTTTGTTCTCTTTAACACGACCCACAGGAGCGTTTCCAAAGTTAGCGGCCCTACCGGCGGCAGCAGATCAACGCGTCCTCATACTGACGTGTAACGTCATAGTTTTAAACATGTGATTAACGTGGTTATACGCTCACAGTTTGGTTAGATTTAGGCACCAAAATGACTTGTTTGGCTTAGGAAAAGATCGTAGTTTGGGTTAAAATAAGTACATTTGTCAAGTTACTTAATGTCCGTTAATACAGTAAGTACATGACGTAATGACACATGACGGGACGTAGAAAGTGACGGGCTTTGTTGACCAAATGTTAGTAATCTTGTGTTTCAACTATTAATCCGGAGCACTCTGATCTGTCTGCTCTGCTGGCTGTGACTCTCATGGTCCTCATTTCTTCAAACACAGATCAATGTAAATACTGTAAAAAGTTTCTTCAGCCATCCTCATGACAACGTTTTATAGAGGTAACAGACAGACGAGCCATCAGCTCGGAGAAAGGCCCCAGTTGTGGTGATTTTCCATAACAAACGATATGGTATTATTAATAGTTCTCCCATGTGTAGTGTCATCCAGAATGCCTGGATATCTGCGTGTGTGTGTGTGTGTGTGTGTGTGTGTGTGTGTGTGTGTGTGTGTGTGTATGTGAGGTAGAAAGTTCTTATTGTTAAAGCTTCAAACTAATCTATAAAGTAGTAGTACATTATTGTTAGTATAATGTTTCCATTCTCATATAAGCAGAGCTACTCCAGGTATCCCCTGGTAACTGAAGTATCCCTGGCTGGTGACCGCTGGCCTGAAACGGCCCTTTTCAGAGCAGGTGTAACTATCTGTCACAGTGCACGATGATGTGTTGTTTTCTGTTAGTCATCAAGTATCAGAAGCATGACAGCCTTGTAGATAAGATAAAGGGGAAAGTCCATGACCACAGTGCCTTTCATAACAGCACTAAATGATCTTTATTTGGCATGCAAAGGAAATGGTGTGATGATAAGACCTGATGGTGTGATGATAAGACCTGATTCTCGTGTTGATGAAGTTTCCTGTAAATTCCACTTATGCTTATCTGTTCAGTCAACTATTAAAATTATACATTTTTAGACTGTTAGATTTAGCAGGAAGGCATAATCTCTCACTCATATGCAACACAGTGAGAAAAAATATGCATTGAAACACGTAAAGAATGTATATTTTCTTCTTCTTTCTTCCGTAAGGCAAGCTGTTTAAAGTGCCCAAGATTAATACCCTGATTGTAATGTTGTGTTACACTGAATAGGCATGCAAAATATTGTTTTAATCTTTTTAAACACTGGGTCGGCTACTGTATCTGTGTAAACGACAGCACAGAGGGCTTTGTGGTCAGATTTTCTGGCTGTATTAGTGTTTGTATGACCAGGGGTCAACTGAAAGATGACCCTGGTTAGTGTAATGCCCTAAACATGCTGTAACACATGAGGGGGATAAGCAGGTCCAGGCCCCCTGCCAAGTTTGGGTCTGCACCCCTTAGATGGGTTCATGTCCCATCCTGAAAGCACCTGTGGCGTCCTTTATACTCGGACAAAAGCAGGACATCCATCAGTGGAGAGCCAGCTGCAGCAGATTGTCAAGAGATTATTAATGTAAAGGGGTTGAAGAAGGTCAATAAAGTAGGTGAAAGGGGGGATAAAAACTGAGTGAGACAGACACAGAAATCTGACATAGGTCATGGGTCTAACTTCAAAGAGGGTAATATGATATCAGCCCAAGAAAGCGGATGAAAAGAGCACAACTAAATGGATGGATGCATGATTCTAATTTATGCTCTCACACCGCTGTAACTTTATGAACAACATTAACATACAACAATCATGTGAAGTGTAGGGGTATGTTAACAACTGCTTCTGGCGTCTCCTCACAGGAAAATGATATTTATGATTGCGTTTCCTCAGCTCCTGTTTTTATTTTCAGTGAATGTTGTTATTATTGAGTGTTTTATCAGTTACAAAGCCACTTATTGCTTTGTGTGGTTTCTGTGATGCACTTTGTGTTATATTTTCTATGCATGAAAAGTGCTATACAAAGAACGTCTGGATGATTGATTAAACTGTTTACAGAAACACGTCTGTCATCACCTGCTCACGCTTTATAGTTTTTATATATAATTTTTTATTTTCAATATATCTATCATACTGTTATATGTTTCATTGTTTTTGGTATGTCAAACTCATTATTGTCTCATTATAATAAAAGATTGAATTACAAAATCTCTATAAAAAAACAGTTCATAAATAGTTT
The DNA here is from genome assembly GCA_023566125.1 of Zingel zingel. Taxonomy (NCBI): domain Eukaryota; kingdom Metazoa; phylum Chordata; class Actinopteri; order Perciformes; family Percidae; genus Zingel; species Zingel zingel. The sequence continues at coordinate 7,139,480 of CM042318.1, forward strand.
AACATTCATGAACTTCACTTGTTGATCAATATATATTAACATGCATCCTGCATCTATAATAAATGTCAGACTGTTAAATGTGTTGCAGTTGAGAAAAATATTGTTAGTTGACTTGCAAGTAATCGGGACAATATGCTAATTCCACACATAGTTGACATCAAATAACACATCCTGTATATCAAAGTTATACTGTATATTAAAATTATTATTATAAATAATCCACGTTAAAACTCTCAACAATTTGTATCAGTTTGTGCAGCAACATAGGTGAAACCTAGATAGAGCCACACTGCTTTCACTTAAAGTTCTATGTGATAACTTGACATAACAGCGCCACCCTGGGCAGAAGGTCAGAATGCACAACAGCAGCCTGTTGCACTTCAGATGCTTTTTGCAATAAATGAGCATGTGCTGCCTGATGCATGCAGATCACAGCAATATCTGGAAACATATGCCAAAGGGTGACAAAATAATTCATGTTATTGCTGTACTTTAGTCTATGGTAAAATGTTGTAATTTGTACTCATTTAATCAGAACAGAGAAGAAGGTGACACTGAAATCCAGTTGTACGTACTTGAGCAGAACTTTATACTGAAGAACAACTATAAAAAACAAAGCAAATTTTACGAAATCATGAAAAAACATGGTTCATAAAAATGTGTCCCACTTAATGGATAATTTTTTTGTCATGTTATACCAGTATATGTGTTGTACCTAATAATTCAACCGTGGTTGGAAAATACATTTATTAGTACATTAAAAAGTACATTTATTATGGTATTGTACTTAAAGGGGCTGTACTCTACATTCAGAACATTGATATAGCAGTAAACAAATATTTGCTATGTAAAGATAATAGTGGAATAATGGCATCCTGAGCAGAGGATGAAGTCACGCTCCCTCTGTGTGTAATGTATTTTGAGCATCTCTGTTCTTTGTTCTTCGGCTGTGCATGAATATTAGTGCATGTGACTGCCTTGTGCGTCGGTATCAGACGCTGAGGGCTGTGACAAAGGGTAATTATTTGACAAGTTGGAGAAGGGTCTGTGAGAGCCGTGTGGAGGCAATCCCATACCACTTTTTTCAGTATTTTGAGTACAGCACCTTTAAAGGGGTACGCCAGCATTTTAGTATTGCATTTCAATAGAGTTGGGGGATTCAGACACAGATTGAAAGAGAATGGTGCAGTAGAGGCTGAGACGTCCTGACTTTTAGTCAAGCTCCAAATCCACTGGATCCTACAATTCTTTCAAACCCTATATGTCAAGTTTGTATTGCAGGCTTTCTGTTAAAAATGTTAGGTTTAAAGTCCAATACAAGATAACCCCAACATCATCAGGATTATTGTATTTTTTTTAAAGTATGGACAGCTCCCTCCAGAGCCACAGAAGACATAATACTACTCTTTCCACCTATAATTGTATATTTAACATGCTTTCTAGGCATATAGAAGCTATAGATTTTTTATTTTTTATTCAGTCTGTGTCTATGTATTAGGCTGTATTCCCACCTCGCAATGCCCAGGATTATTCCCAGAGGCACTGTTTCTTTCTGCTGTCTGCTGCTGCTCAATCCCATGTACTTTCTTAAGCCAGTCTTTCTCCACATACGTGCTCACTTCCCCCACTGTACACCTCTTTCCTACATCCAGAGCCAGGAGCTTACCAAACATTTCCATGGCTTCTGGAGTGAACCTTTTCCACAAAGGAGGAATGTCCTCCTCAGTGTTTGGTCTCTCCTTCATTCTGCACCAGTCTGCAAACTCCTGGTAGAAATCATCCGAGTCCATGCAGCGCTCCCAGGGGAAATACCCCGTAAGGATGCAGAAGATAACGACACCGAAGGCCCAGGTGTCCAGACTTGGCTCCACGCTAAGTGGAGGAGCGGTCACTTCTTTTTGGCCCTCCATGAGGGCCACTGTACAAAGCTCTGGGGCCATGTAAGGAAGGGTTCCTGTGATGAAGCGAATCAGAGTGCCTCTCTTCTGAGCCAGGCCGAAGTCTGCCAACTTGACCTGGCAGCAGTGATTGTCCAACAGGAGGATGTTTTCAGGCTTGACATCACGGTGAACCAGACCATGGCTGTGGATGAACTCCAAAGCACTGGCTATCTGGAGGACACAACGTTTTACCGAAGATTCTGGGATACCCACCTAGAACAATCAGACAAAAGAAGGGATAGTACTCTTTGTGTCACTTTCAAAGGTCGCAGGATATTGGACATAAGGGCTCATGTTGCTTATATTGTTCCACTAGTTTATACATTGACATTTAATGCAATTTATTGTAGCCTAAAGATGTTTTTTTTTTCATTCAACAGTGGAATCACTCATTTTTACTTTTACTTGAGTAAAACTTTTTTTTAAAGTAATAGTAATTTTACTTGAGTAGGCCTTCAAAATTCTGGTACTCTTTCCAACTCTGTTTTTATATAAAAGTCTGTAGAAGGTTCACATGAACCCCATTCAGATTTTGACAGATTTAGGCACTAGTAATGTTTGCAAAAGCACTGAGGTCTCGATATTTGGATTGAGCCAAATATTTATCCCACCATACTATACATGCCATTGTTTTTTAGCCACACATAGGCATTGCAATATTGATGTCTGATGACTTTGACTTTAGAATTTTGAATGAGGAACTGTTCATCTGTGTTCTTCTATTACTGCCAATACCAACATTTTCAATTGAAGAAAGAGAGGCCCTACCTCAACAACAATTGGATAAATTGGTATGGACATTCTACCTCTTAAAACAAACACGTCAGTTTCGACAATGTGAGCATGTAAGAAGGCTGACATTAGCATTTATCTCAAAGCATTGCTAGCGTGGCTGTAGTCTTAGTGTTTTAGCCTTGTTTTGCCAGTGTTTCACTCACCTTTGGCTGGATGACAGCAAACAGGTCCCTCCCAATGACAAGCTCCTGGGCAAAGCAGTAGTGCTCATTAGACTGGAAGGCAATGCCAAAAAGGCCCACGATGCAGGGGTGGCAGGACAGGTGTAAGGAGATGCAGTACTCTCGCAGAAAGCCCTGGAGCTTAGTCGAGGCTTTGGGCATCACTTTCAAGGCCATAGGAGTCCCTGCAGATCACCCATACGGTGGCTATTAATATCACTGTTCATGCACATCTTCTTTGTATTACTAGAGAAATGAAGTACAAATATGTATGACCACTTCAGTGACACTGTGCTGATTTAAGGTATTCACTGTATGCTGTAATAATTACCTAATATACTGTAGCATGGCTTTTCTACAACCTTAATTGTCACCCAGGTCACTACCCTCCAATTAAAATGGAACTTTTCCAATGGTTTTCAAATTCAAAGCCTCGGGCCAGCCAACCCCATGCCAGCTCATGCTCTGCATTCTGCTCTCCCTTTTGTCTATACACCGACCCGGTCATTGCTCCACTTTGGCTTGTCTCTTATTTTCTCAGGGTCACCTAGAGTTTTGAGGTTCCCCTCCATTCTGAAGAGTGCAAGATCTCTTTTTTCAAATAGTAGCCTACTTTTCCCACCTCTCTCCTGTTGTGATTGCTCTGTAAATGTATCTTCCTCTCTGTTTGTGTGCTATGAATTACAACAAATTTGCATTGCCATAAAAGTTTTGGAAAGTTATTTATTTTTGTAGATTGGATTGCTCGCCCCTTTTTTTTGAATTCCAGTACATATGCAAAATTGTAACTGGGTTGACAGTTACAAAAAAGAAAACAAATTAGACAAAGAACTTAATTTGAAAAACAACTTAATTTGTTCAGTTTCTGACAAAAAAACATGGCTTAAACATTTGGTAGTGAGCTATTTTATTTAGAAACCAATTAGTGTCACTCAAAGACACATTAAACACATTGACTCATTGCTTTTTTTTCCGGGGAAAAAATGGGATTCAGATCAGCAAGTGTAAAAGATTTTATCAACATTATTACATTGCTTTAATTGGTGATAATAATAAATTGCTATAAGGTTATTCTCTACTGAAAGAGATTAGAAATCAAAGTGCAGTCATACCCCTGAAGCGATGTGTGACCAGCAGCACTTTGCCGTATTTCCCTCGGCCGATCTCCTTGATGATGTTGAAACGTTCCTGGATCTCCAGCTGACTGAGGCTCTGTGCCGTCAGCTCCATCAGCTCGTCGATCAGGCTGCCGTCAGCGAGGCCCAGCTCAATCATCTGTACCCACACATGGACAGGACAAAACAAATACTTTTCCACAAATCTTAGGGCTAACAACACATATAGATTATAGACTGCCATAAGGCGCATACTACAAAATAAGCATTTACAGATCAAAACTAATAAAAAAAACTAAATGACTGCTTAAAATGTCAACTGTCAATGCTTTCCGTTTATATAAAATAGTCAATGAATAAAAACTATGTTAAATAATAGGGGTTGGCAGTGTGGAGGTGAGAAAAAAGCAGGATTTCAATGTCTGTCTAGAGACTGTTCTCCCCATATTTAAACAATATCATGACAGTTGGCAACACACGACACCTTCCACCGTGGCCATTCAGAACAAATAAACAGACTAGTTAGGTTTGAGTATAACCCGATCCTAAGAATAGCTAAACTGTAGTGTGTTTATCCCTTTATCTATCCCTAAAAGTGAAAAATGCAAATGTATCTCATTATTATCTAATTTATCAAATGACAATGAAATTGTATTTGATTTTTTATTTATCTAAGAACATTTCCTGTCTTGCTTGTACTATGCGCTTCTGTAATGTAATTTAAAAGATTAAAAGCGACTGCTACATTGATCCTTAGATTAGCATTATTGGGTCCTGGTCTTGGTGGACTAATGGCTAAGACGTGTACCAAGGACGAAAGGAAGCATAAAAACAGCTAACTTCCATTATTACCCTCATTATTGCATTTAAAAGTGAATAGTATTTTCCTGTCTTCATTTCTGTTTTATTTCTATGCTCTGGCACTAGACCTTTGTAGCCAGAAAAAGCTTCTTTCCTCAGTACATTAGGATGTTGAACTCGGTCCTCTGACCTCTGTCACGCTGTTCTGTTTATTCTCAGCCTTCTCTAGCACGTTATCCTCTGCTAATTTAATTTAGTACTTTGCTTACAGTTGTGACACATGTACATTTTCTATTTGTACTCATACAGATTTTTGAGTACAAATCTATCTTTATCTCTTACCTCATTACATTACATTATATGTCATTTAGCTGACGCTTTTATCCAAAGTGACTTACAATTAAGTGCTTTCAACCCTGAAGGTTCAAACTCCAGACAACAAGTAGTAAGTGCAAGTACATTAGCTTTAAATAAGCAAAGCTACAAAGAGCCATATGAAAGTGCAGCTTCAAGAAATATATATATATACAAAAATGCACATTCATCTTTGAGTACAGCCTGAATATGTATGCCACACATACACAAAAACAACAAAAACAACCTTAAATCCTTTATTTCTTAAATAACATTTTTCATCACATAATAATAACTTTATATAAGATGTGGAAAGAAACAACAGTAGCAGTAATGACATTCAATAGTAGTAGTATTTGATATCCCTATTAATTAACCATGATTAGATATTGATCAGTTTCAAGTCTTACCTTTTTTTCAATTGGTTCCCAATAAAGTCACTGGAGTCTAAAAACAGGCAAACCAAACACACAAAATGACGCGCTCACAGTCACACCACCATGTGTACAGCTGAAGAAATACGGCTAATCAATATGCTGTAGAAGTGCCGGGTGAATATCTGTCATGTCCGTCCTCCACCTTTGCTGCTGGTGTTGGTGTTGGTGTTTGTGCATGGATAGGCGTGCAGAGTGGACTTGAGAGCTTTTCGCTGCCCAACACACAGCTCTGCTCTCAACTGCTGCGATGGGGACAGAGCCCACTTTGACAGCTGATTACAAACTGCCTCTGCAAAGGGCAAACGCACGTATGCACACTCACACACACACACACACACACAGACACACACACACACACACACACACACACACACACACACACACACACACACACACACACACACACACACACACGCACACACACACACACACACATCCACACACAGAGTGGCCTATATACAGTATGATCACATGTACGGTATGTATATGTAATGAATATGCAAAGCATTGATATACAGATAACAAGTGTCATTCACATATTTCTTTATAACTTCTGTGACAGATTCATGGGTCTGTCACCACTAACAGACAAGTGCGCACACATATGAGTACATTGTGGAGCTACAAGACCTAAAGCACAACTGCTGCATTTAACTTATTCTAAGCATTGGGAGCAATAGATTCAAAAGTGCCTCTGGGCACCACAACCCCCTTCCAGTGATGTTTAATATATTAACTATTATCTACTATTATCTATCTACTATATTATTATATCAACAACACTACCCTTGCTCATCCATTAAAGTTCAGAGGGAAACACTGTATCACATTTATTTGAAAGCTATACGTGCTACTTTACAAAGAACTACCCAAGAGTATGTACAATTAGCTCCATCTTACTGTGACACAGATACAGCAGTAAAATGCTTATTTTTGATACTTATAATACAAAAACAACAACTACTACTACAACTAATGCAATTCCATACAGGACTTAATTATGATTTAGTTGGGTTTTTTTGACAGTGTGGTATTGCTACTTTTTCTTAAGTAAAATTTCTGAATCTTTCCTTCACCATTGACCTTAATGCAGGGATTTGTTGCCACTCTGTTACGGGTCTGATGCTCTGATTAGATTACACATTGCACCACATATACTAACACAGATTACCACCAATTTTGAAATGTCGTATCGTATACACTGGTACTTTACTGCACATGGTTACTGTAATAAAGGTGCCATTTCACATTTGGTCCAAATCATGTTCTTTAGAGAGACGGGCGAAGGCATGACCTGTCCTACTATGCCTCTGATTTGCTTACCTATATATTCTTACCCTAGCCTAAACCAATCTCACTCCTCATGCCTAAGCCTAACCTTCACCCATCCCTCCGGACCATCTGCAAAATACAAAATGATCTCATCTGCAAATAAATTCAAATAAAGGAGAACATGCATTCATGGCGCTGAACTAGAAGCCATGAATGCACTCAAGCTGTGATACTCATACATACAAATCCCCTGGGGTGTAACTACAACTCGGGCAGGCTTAATGGGGGGGTTGTTATCTGCACCTGTGTGTGTGTGTGTGTGTGTGTGTGTGTGTGTGTGTGTTGGCCTGTTTCATTTACTGTGAAATAACTGGTATAAAGCTGAGATGCTTTTGGGAGACCCATCCAACGGAAATGGTTGCATATTAGGATATACTGAGGTTCTAATTTTTCTAACTAGCTCATTATTTTATTTTTTTTGACATGCAATACTTTCAACTTTTATTGTTTTCAACTTGCTGTTTGGTGGTCTTGGTGGCTTAGTGGTTAGCGCAGTTCAGAACTAACACCAGCATGTAGGCAATACATACGTTCACCTCTGGTTCAATCCACACTCTGGGCTGAGTCTTGTTGTGTAGTGTTTGCATATTATTCCAGACTTTATCTGACATACAATACTATGACTTTTTTAACAAATTTTACTATGACAATTTTCGACATGCCATACTATGACTTTATCACCTTTTTTGACATACTATACTATGATTTTTTTTCAACATGCTATGACTTTTTATGACTTTTTACGGCATACTTTTCTACAATTTTTTTTTACAAAAAAAGTAATAAGATTACTTATTTTTGACATACTATACGATGACTTTTTTCGACATGCAATACTATGACTTTTTATGGCTTTTTTTCTACATACTATGCTAATGCTGTTTTAAACTTACTTTTTGTGGTGTCATGGTGGCTTAGAGGTTAGCACAGGCCAAAACTGGCACCAGCATGTAGGCACTGCATATTGTGACCCCTGGGATGCCCAGTCCGGGCTGAACCTTTTTGTATGGAGTTTGCATGTTCTTCTGGACTTTAGCTGACATAGTATACTACGACTTTTTTTTACCACTTTTTTTGACATACTATACTATGACTTTTTTTGACATGCTATACTGACTTTTTTCGACATACTATACTCTGACATTTTAGGATTTTTTTCAACATACCTTACTATGATGTTTTTTGACATACTATGCAATGACTTTTTTGGACAATACTACATCTTTTTATCACTTTTTTTTGACATACTGTACTATGAGTTTTTTTCGTCATACTTTACAAAATCTTTTTATCACTTTTTTTTTGACATACTATACTATGACTTCTTTTTAAACACTACACTACGACTTTTTTCGACACACTATATTATGACTTTTTTCGACATGCTATACTATGACTTTTTATGACTTTTTTCATCATATTATACTACAACTTTTTTATCACTTTTTTTCCGATATATTATACTATGACTTTTTTGGACATGCTATACTTATTTTTTTTCGACATACTATCTATGACTTTTTTCTACAAACTGTACTATGACTTTTTTTTAACATACTATGCTGTAACGTTTTCTGACATACTATACTATGACGATGCTTGCTCTTGGGGGAATTACTGGAATTTTTGGGTAATGCAAATTATACAGTGCGGTCTATACCTACTCCATCTGTAAAGTGTCTTGAAATAACTGTTGTTATGATTTGATACTATAAATAAAATTGAATTTAATTGAATTTTTGAGTTGCTATACTATAACTTTATCACTTTTTTGATAGACTATACTTTGATATTTGTATTACTTTTTCGACATACTATACTATAAGTTTTTTTCGATATACTCTGCTATGACTTTTTACAACATTCTGTACTATGACTTTTGTCGATATACTATACTTAAATTTTCATGACTTTTTTCAACATACTACACATTGACTTTTTTATGTTTTTTCGTCATACTATACTACATCTTTTTATCACTACACTATTTCCGACATACTATATTATGACTTTTTGGATATACTATTCTATTACATTTTTTTTTGGACATGAAATACTGTGACTTTTTAAGTGGCTTTTTTTTACTTACTATACCGTTTTCAACTTACTTTATTTGGTGTAACATGGCTTAGTGGTTAGCAGTGCTCCAACTGGCACCAGCTTGTAGGGAGTGCAGACTCTGACTCCTGGTTCGATCACAAATATTGGGAGGGCTGGGCATAGTTGTATGGAGTTTGGATGTTCTTCCACACTTTCTTTGACATACTATACTATGACTTTTATATATCACTTTTTGACACAGTATACTATGACGTTTTTTTCAAACATACTGTACTGTGACTTTTTTAACATTTAAACATAACATTTTATGACTTTTTTGACATTCTATACTATTACTTTTTTTGATAAACTATACAATGACATTTTTTTCGACACATTATACAATTACTTTTTTATCACTTTTTTCGACATGCTATAATATGACTTTTTTTCGATATATTAAACTATCATTTTTAATGAGTTTTTAAAAAAAATACTATACTATGACTTTTTTCAACATAATATACTATGCCTTTGTTCTTTTTAAGATTTTTTTTTGGCATTTTAGTCCCTTATTTGATAGAAAAGCTTAGACTTGAAGGGGGAGAGAGAGGGGGAATGATATGCAGTAAATACTATACTATCACTTTTTGTGACATACTATACTATGACTTTTTCATGACTTTTTTCGACAAACTATACTTTTGATTTTTTGATTTTTCCACATAGTATGCTCCAACTTTATAACTTATTTCGACCTTCTATACTATTACTCTTCAACATACTAAACTATGACTTTTTATGACTTTTTTTGACATAATGGACTAGACTTTTTATGACTTTTTTGGACATACTCATACTTTCAGTTGGAGAATGAATAAACCCGTACAATTTTCTACATCTTTTGGCATTATTGAACTTTTAAAGCCAATAATTACTTTTTCAAAAAACCTTAAATATTCCACATTTTATTTTTACATTAGTGGTGTTATTTAACTTTTGAATGAAATTCATACTAATTAAAACCATTCCCACTTTTCAAACTATAGAATCCTGCTATGCTCTGTAGCAGCCTAATTACAACATAGCAACCCTCCCCAGCGCTTGGTCAGACTGTGTGAGGCTGCCATTGGTGATGTTGTGGAGTGTGTTTTGGAGTTTGTGATCATCATGTTACGTTGTCACCACAGACATGGGCTCACATCATATTTGAAATCTTTTACATCCCAAGATGATTCAGAGTAGTCTTCAAGGCACCAGACGGGTTCCATATCCTAACTTTCCATGCCATCACGATACCTCTGCTGTCATCATAGTCTCACAGGAATTAAATTACGGGGTTGTTATAACTGACAAACCAGAAGTTCTTGCAGTTCCTTTGGCAAACATGTTGAGATCAATTTTAAGAAAATACACCATGCAGTATAGTTTTAGCAGTTCAGGGATATCAGTGAGATGAGTATTGCTATTTTCCGTGATTAATATTAGAGAGGTATTCAAAACGTTCTTGTTTTTGACATGCAGTGAAAATAAAGCCACATCTATCAATTCCAAAACAAACTGGAGGGAATATTAACTCCAACTAATGACTGTTCTTGCCTCCACACCATGGAAAGTTCATCAGGAGCAATGAGGCCAATGCTTCCAAAATAACGTTTGTTTTCCGCTGACCTAGCTGATTAGACCTTGTGCCTAATTAATTAACACTTTGACATTTGGGAAACTATGCTTGTTTGCTATCCTACACAGAGTCAGATCAGAAGATCAGTGTCAGTTCAGCTCTGTGCGTCCACATGAAAAATAGGTTGGGGATGTGATGAACTTTGCTTAGCTCCAAGCAAAGGAAACTAGGTCAGCTCTATCAACAGTGAAGAACTACACCTTGCAGCAACTCAAAAAAATATTCTATTTACGTGGCGTATTGTGCGCTTTTTAACAGGTGTAGAAGTCGGACATGGTGATTTCCAGGGCACTTATATAGCTTACATCCTGCTGCAATATAAACAAGAATATATGCAAAAAAAATGAAGCTGATGATATAGCAAGAGTAATGGAATTGAAGACCAAACATTATAAGCGTTCTTCTATGAGCATCAGCAGAATGCTCTGATATTTTGGAGAGGACAAGTTACTAGGCTAAACACATCCAACAAGATCAGCGACTATGTGACTGTGCTTGTAGTACCATGGTTACCAGTTGTCATCAGTATTCTCTTTCTTATATTATTTTTCTTTCTTATATCCCACATCCTGTAATGGTCTCTAGGCTGAGGAATCATAGCCCTATGAGATCTATGAGGATTGCTTCATTTGGTAGTCCTCCCCTGGAAAACGACCCCCATAATTTCTTTGTTCAAGCAGCAATTACGACTCATATTTACGTTTGTAGTGAAGATGCCCTCTAGTGGCCATAGTGATTATGACAGGAGCAAAGCAGGAAGTAAGCTGACAAAGTGTGAAAGTTAGAAAATACTGTAATAGTAAATGGTAAGATTTTTTTATTTTTTATTTTTACGGAACAAATGGAACTAGGTCACATTCTGCATCATTTGTGTAACCTGAAGTGAACTAACAAATGTACTAATTTCAACCCAAACCACAATCTTTTTCTAAACTTAACTAAGCAGTTTTGATGCCTAAACATAACCAAGTCGTTCTTTTAATCTAAAACAACCAAACTGGTAATTATATAAATGTTTGTTACTATCAGTGACCCCTTTAACATTACATAGTCAAATCAATCATTATTAATATATTCAATATTGAAAATGCAGATTCAATGCATCACTTTTTACCACTTTGAATGGTACAAGATAGACTTTAGCCTAAAAATAAATACTGAACTTATCCTCAAAAGTATTTTACTTTTACTTGAGGATCTGAATGTTTTTTTTCCCCAACTGTAAGTAGAATAGACAGCAAGTGTTTTGAATGGCGAATTCCTCACAAACTGCATCTCTCACACAGCTGTTCTGAACAATAGCCAAATAGACAGGAGATTGGATGACATATGACATTTAGTTCAAGACTTGAACGTTAAGATTGAGAAATTTAGCCCTGGGAAATTACATTAACATGTCATCATTTTCAAAAGTGCCGCTCTTATCACAGAACATATCTGACAGCTGTTCTGAACACTGGCCGATTTCAGTCATTTGGCTAGTTTACAGACTCTTTTCATGTGGCTTAGCTTGTGTGCCTGTGCATGGTGTGTGAGAATGGTTTCACTCATTCTCCAAGAGTGAAAAGTGTAAGCACCTGTTGTGGAAGTAAAAGATTTATTAATCACCAGTAATGGTTCTGGGTATAGGGTTCTTGGGCATGAGAAACTGCATCTATGCAGATCAACTTTTGGTGACAAATGCTTCAGCTTGAACCATCGTAGTCTCACTCACACACACACACACACACACACACACACACACACACACACACACACACACACACACACACACACACACACACATCCACACACGCATTTGTACATACACAACATGCCCAAATACATTCTTCAGCTGCTGCTTTTAAAGTTCTGAAGGTTCATGAATATCACACCCACTAGAATAATCGTCCATATAAGTATAAGTACATATAAGTCTGAGGTCATTCTGTTGGGTCCCCCAAATTTCATCCATTCTTTTGGTGCTAATCTTGGCGTTATATTCAATGCTTACCTCTATTTTGATGATAAAACCGAAAACGTTCAGTTGTGTTTCTTCTAGCTCAAGTTAATCTCCAAAATGAAAAATCCAAAAGGATTTTTGATCAATTGCTGATCTACAAAAGGTTGTACATGCTTATATCTATTCTCAGCTTACTTATTGCAACACACTTTACTCAGGTATCAGCCAAGGCTCCCTCCACCATCTCTAGTCGGAACAAAACGCTGCTGCTTGACTCATTACCGGGACAAGAGGCATCTTGTTTGTCACAAAGAGTGATCAGGCTTTTGCCTGTTAGAGCTCCCACACTATGGAACGCTGCCTATTGAAGTCAGACACACTAATTCTTCTTCAAATGTTTCCCTTTGTGAAAGCTTTTGAAACATGTTTGATTGTGTCATTATGTACCAGTAATCCCTGATTGTTGATTTAGTATCCATGATTACACAATGATTAGTCTTCAAAAGCAATATAGAGACACTTAGGAAATGGTTTGTAACACAGCATAATGTTGTTTTAAGGAGATATAAGGACAGTTTAACTGATCATTAGTGTATTGGTAACCACATTTAATGATTAATATGCATAAACACAACATAAATATGATAACACAAATTAACAAAACTATGACATGATCCATTTATTAACTGTTCATACATATACCTCCAAACCCCCTGGAAAATATCCTACATAATATAACGTGAACTGAAGTCGTACTGTATGTGCATAATAAACAGTAATCAGAGCTCACTATGTAGTGTATGTGTAATGTACTACAGAATACCTCTGATGGAATATGTATGTACAGCGCTATACTGGTCACACATGTTGGAGGTGGTCAGTGGGCCTTAATATAGAAAGGTTAGTAAGTGGATGGAGTGAAGGAATGGGTTTTACAGCAGTCATAGTGTTGATAGAGTAGGTGAAGACAGGCTGCTAAGATATGGTTACAGACTGACATGTCGCTTCATGGTTAAAGCTTTCTGCCTAATAGAATTATATGCCTGAACTCAGTTTTCCAGTTAATCAGCTAATTTTGCCAACACATGAAGAGTTTCCTATTGTATTCTTTAGTGAAAGATAGAGCTGCAATTATGAGTTGATTATTAAACATGCCAATTCAAAACTGGCAACATACAAAGAGAGTGAAACACTGTTTATATTGATGAAACTGATGTTATTGGCTACTGCTCTACGGTGCTGTATGTCTCATCTAATCTCCGTACTTCTAGGGCAAAACCTCTCCAAAAACCTAACAGGGACAAGTCGACAAGTGACAAATTGAGCTGTGATAGCAGCACAGGTGGCTGGAGAGATAAATATACGATGACTGGTGGGCTAAGTCCTGATCAGGTTTTGCAGAAGTTATGTTCATGATGCATGTTTTACAGGCGCCTCATGTACCTGCCAAGGCAAATATCAAACAATGGAATGAGGAGCAACAACCAAGGCAGTCACACCAGAGTCACGTTACAACGTGAACTCTCTCTTTTGCCTACCTCCTCCTTCCAGCTTTTTTCCATCTGATGAATCCAAAACAGCATGCACACAATGCTGTTCTCTCAAGCCTACGGCAGGCTTTGTGGCTGGTGTTAATTGAGATAATTGTGTGGAATGAGGCTTAGTCCCCGCTATGCCTGTCCAGTTATTCCTATCATGGGGTAACAGGGTGGCACACAGATTCCGTAGAGCTTTTACAGGAAGCAAAGCGTTGGAAATCTATCCCGGCACAGCACAGTGGCTGTAATCCCCGGAGGACTTCCAAGTTGCTAGATACTGTGTGTTGTGTTGTACAAACAACTACTGTAATAGTAGAGATGTGTCTTGTCTGGTGTAGTGAATCTCTAAGAATAGCTTGATGGTAGCTGATATATTCTGTCAACTTGGCTGGTAGGAGTGTGGCATTACTCAGAGGCAATACGAAACACGGGCCTTACTGACTGAATAGTTGTGTCCCATGAAGAAAAGCAAATACTGGAAAGTTTGAACATCTACAGGTCCATGATAACTGATGGAAATCCATCTGCTGATGAAGACTGTGTGATACAGTAGAAAGTTCCAGAACAAGCGAGTAAGAGGACCTTGGTATTATTATTTTGTAAGTCTCTGAAGATGATTTAAGATTAATCAGAGCATGCAACAACGGGGTTTAAGTTGTAACTGAATATAGAACATTTTGAATGCCTACAGCTCCATGACATCTGACAGAAATTCATCTGCTGATGAAGACAGCGTGATATAGTAGAAAGTTCCAGAACAAGCGAGTAAGAGGACCTTGAATTATTATTATTTTGTCAGTCTCTGAAGACGATTTAAGATTAATCAAAGCATATGCACCTATAGAAAATAAAATCTTTAAAAAGTTTACTTTCTTGTGCCAATGCCATGGGTCCTGAAGTTAAGAATTTGAACTGAACAATTTCAACTCAAGGTCCACTAACTTTTCCTGGAGGCGTCGACCGTCTCACATAGGTTGCGTCCGAAATTCCATACTAACATGCTATTTAGTACGCTAAAACAGTATGTGAGATTTTTTTGTATATCCCAAACCTTAGTATGAAACCAATAGTACGCGAATTGCATAATATTTCCAGTAAAATATTACAGTATGCAATACTGGACACTACGCAGGCATAAATAAACAATGCAATGTGGTAGTAACGACAACGATCATAACAGACAAACGGACCAAGGAGCTCTGTAACGTCTGTAAGGCTCTAATTTATATTTCTACATAATTAAACGTCTGTTGGTCTAGTTATTCACCTCTTTCAGTAATTTAAGTGTTATCTGGCGATGCCACTAGAGCGGAGGTTGGCAAGGGTTACCATGGTTACGTGTCTTCAACGGCAAGGAGGCTCTCAGGAAGTGACGGTGAAAATGATAGCTCAGTGCGTCCAAAAGTATGTTGAACAATAGTATAGGGCTGAGCAATATATCAATATTATATCGACATTGATATATGAGGCTAGAAATCATCTTAAATTCTGGATGTCGTAATATCGTGATATGACATAAGAGTTGTCTGTTTCTGGTTTTAAAGGCTACATTACAGTAAGGTGATATAATTTTCTGAACTTACCAGACTGTTCTAGCTGTTTTATTATTTGCCTTTACCCACTTAGTCATTGTATTGTCATTATTGGTGATTATTTATCAAAAATCTCATTGTGTTGACAATATCGCCATAGACGTATTTGGTCAAAAATATTGTGATATTTGATTTTCTCCTTATCGCCCAGCTCTACAATAGTATACATATTGAGTACATAGTGCAGAGTATGCGATTTCGGACGCAACCATAGTCTTAATTAGCAGACAGGGTTTAAGTTGTAACTGAATAATGGACAGTTTGAACATCTACAGTTCCATGACACA
This sequence comes from Zingel zingel, assembly GCA_023566125.1. Lineage (NCBI taxonomy): Eukaryota > Metazoa > Chordata > Actinopteri > Perciformes > Percidae > Zingel > Zingel zingel. Next base: position 7,155,495 of record CM042318.1, read on the forward strand.
TAGTCGGCTGATGAAGACTACGTGATCCTGTCAAAGGCTCCAGAACACACATGTGTACTGTAAGTGGACCTTGAGTTGAGATGTTCTTGTCAATGTCTAAAGACGATTAATGATTAAGTTAAGTGAATTAGTATTCTTTTCTTTTTTTATACATCAATAACATTTCTATTGAATAATTTGTCAAAAACATCTGCACATTCACAACCTGCTTAATTATTTAATGGCTTTTTCAAAAAAATCACTCAAAATAAAATGGTGAAGCTCAATGCTATCATATTATCTCGCCCAGTTTAATGACAGTATTCTGTTGTGTCCCTTTACAATCACTTGTTAGGTTCCGCCCCTAGTATTGCAAAGCATTGTTAGGTGTGAGTGAATTCACTGTTTATATCATATAATATTTATAGTAAGTGGTGTCTGGTGTATGAGCTCTGGTAATGAAGTGTAAAGAGCACTGACCTATGTCATGATGACACGCTGACAGCTTTGGAATTTACTGTGTTTCATCCAAATGAGATTCCTTTCTTTATTTTCTCTTTGTTGAATGCTGCTGGATGACACTGGTGATGTCTAACATTACACAACACACTCACGGCTACATGATCCTCTGACAGAAGAAAAGCCAAGCCTGTACCATCAGTGAAGTATTTGACTGATGATGTTTATTTCTGTTAGTTCCATAGAAACAAGGACAATGCTTCCATCTAGTGACACTAAAGGCAAACACATGTTGTACCATCTGCTAAAGGAAACATTTAATAATGCCTGCAGGCCTGTTGTATATTTATGAAAGGAATGTTCTTTTTTGATAACCTACAGTACATAAACCTCTCAACAGATTTTACAGAATCATCACTAAGCAGTCAGTGGTTGCTATTCTGGCTCTGTCTAATGTGCTGAACACCGAGAGAGGAAACTGGATAGCTAACTCGACACCTCGAGCGTGATTTATGGTTCTGCGCAGGTTCCATGCAGAGCTTTCGCCATAGCCTACATAAGTGCCATGAAGTTTATACTTGTGCGTGTGTGTGTGTGTGTGTGTGTGTGTGTGTGTGTGTGTGTGTGTGTGTGCGTCGATCTCTTAAAGAGAATAACAGGGCAAGTATGTGTGTGTGTGTGTGTGTGTGTGGGGGGAGTGTGTGGTAGAAAAAGTGAGAGAGCGAGGACAATTATCTTCGGAGCAAGAGTTAGACTCTAGAGTTATAGTGATCTCTGAAATCTGAAATCTGTAGCAGGAAAAGTTAACCCTCTCCTTGATTTCATGTTGTTTATGGAGAAGGAGAACCATGAAATGAGTAAGAGGAAATGCAACGCTACCAAGCCACGGCCGATTATGTGCACGTCAGGCTACGGCGTAAGGTCCGGAGTAGGTCCGTGTCTCCTTATATCCACGTCTTTTAAATAAAGCTTGGTTAAAAAAAGACATTTTCCCGATTTTTATTTTGAACTTTGCTTTTGTAGTTTTCTGTTACACAAAGAGTATGACATTTGTAATATCCTTATTTTAAGTTAAAACTTCACAAAATTGGTAAAATTACACATTGTTCACTTTGAATAATCCGCAATAAACTGTACTGAAAGGCCACAAAATGATTTAAAAGACAAAATCTTACAACCAATACTGCAGGTTAGAAGGTTTCAAATTCTATCACACGCCATATTGAGCATGTTTTTTCTCCACCATTGTTATTACTATTAGCCATGCTAGCATCATGCTGGAGATGCCAGTTGATCAATCGATCTCCCATTTTTACTTAGACTAAAATATTAATTGATTAATTTAAATAAAACCATTAAATGGACATTTCGCACAGAGATTCTTGTAATAATTATCGTGATTCACTGACTTCATCAGGTCAACCATTCATTTTGTCCAATACTTTGTACTTTGGTTTAGGACACAATACATGCAAATGACATTTCCATCGGCCTCAGTTGTAAATGCAGTTTAGCAAATGTTAGCATGCTAACATGATAAACTGCATGTCACCATGAATGAGACATGCTCTCATTTCAGCGTGAATCGTCGCCACCCACATTTTTGTTTAACATCATAATAACATGATTTATGCAACTTCATTTTATACAATATACATATGTAGTAGGGGGTCCCTGCTCTGTCTCTCTTTCAGTTAAGGGGTCCTCAGCTTAAAAATATGTTAAAGACCCCTGCCATACAGTATTAGGTGACCTGACAATAGGTGCAAACTTAGAAAACCTCAAATTATCACACTGTTGTCCTTCCAAAATGACCAACAATAAGGGTGACCAGGGTCAAAGCCCCTGCGTCCTGGCAGTACACACTGTTTAACAAATGTTATGACTGTAAGAGGATAAGTCCAGCATCAGTCATCAGTCCTGCTCTGTTTCCACCAGTCAGCTCCTTGGCGTTGATGCTGCTGACGGGGCTGTGCTCACCAGCAGCCACCCGTGAAAGATGCTCTGTTTACTGGGCCTGGACTCACACTTGGCTGAGAGACAGCAGGGGGTCGAAGGCCCCGACCACTGACTCAATTGCTGTTCTGGGAGTGTTGTTAAGTATGTGTGTGTGTGTGTGTGTGTGTGTGTGTGTGTGTGTGTGTGTGTGTGTGTGTGTGTGTTCTCATTTAACTGTATTTGTGGGGTCCAAAAAAAAGTTCAGTATACTTGTGGGGTCCAACCAGCTTTGTGGGGCCCAAAATGCTGGACCCCAGAAGGTTAAAGGGCTGTTTGAGGGTTAAGACTTGGTTTTAGGATTAGGGTTAGAATTAGATTATGGTTAGGGTGAGGGTAATGGTTAAGGTTAGGCATTTAATTGTGATGGTTAAGGTTAGGGTAAGGGGCTAGGAAATGCATTATGTCAATGACGGGGCCCCACAAAGATAGTGAGACGCACTTGTGTGTGTGTGTGTGTGTGTGTGTGTGTGTGTGTGTGTCTGTGTGTGTGTGTGTGTGTGTGTGCGGATGATGTCTTGGCTGGTATCCTACTCTTTCACAATCTAGAGGTGCAGTGAAGCAGAGAAATTGAAATGACAGGTCCTGCTGCCCTGCACCCATGTGAAGTCTCTCTGTCACACACACACACACACACACACACACACACACACACACACACACACACACACACACACACACACACACACACACACACACACACACACACACACACACACATTTACATCTTTGACAGCTCCAATGGACATTTGGCTCTTTGTCAGCCAAATCTTTCTTTTCGAGTGGCAACTCTTAGTCCTTCTATATAGGCCACACTTAATTTACACCTATTTCTTATATTTGTAAATGTAAAATCATTTAAAAAAAGAAAAGAAAAGAAATGCAATAATAATTGGCAAAAACTGCATCCCCTATTATATTGTTGCAGAATTAAGGAAATATTACCCTAATACACAGTAGCTGTGCATACATGCATGCACACATCAGGTAAACTAAATACAGTATTATGCAAACATATAGTAATTGTTCTCACTGTCCAACAAACCACAAGTTTCCCTGCTCTTTTTCCTGTGTTTACAGAACGGTAGGTATAAGTCAGGTCCGTTGGAACTGGAGGCCAACATCAGTGTCAAGTTTTTTAACAGGCACAGAGGGAGGTGAATCTCTGAGTGACAGCTCTACAAAAAGAAACACAGCGAGCACCGTCAGCTTCACCACATATCCGGTCTCAACCTCTACACGGCCTAATGTTTGATCATAGTGTGTGCAGGGAAGTCAGTGTGTGCGGTCACGCTAACACTGGAAAGGGCAGTGGGGATGTATTTGTGAGTGCATGTTGTGTGCATTTATTTGTAGCCCTATTGAATACCAGAGAAGAAGGAAGTTGAATGTTTTGAAAGTAAAATATGACAAGGTTGGACTTCTACAGAAAGAGGAACTGTGTGGAGTTACTGGAAAGGGGCCGCCTCTTTCCCGCATATATCTTCCTTTTTTTCATATTGTCGTTAAAGGTCTCTCACGTTCTCTTTTCTTGTTCACATTTAGCAAGTTCACTTTTTGTGTAACAACAGAAGGGCATGTTTTTAAAGAAAGGTCACATATTGTATACTGTATGTACCTTTCACTATGTACAATCATTTTTAGCAAAGGCAAGGAGTGCATTTCGGTAAAAGCAGTGACTCAACGGAACAATCTTGGCGCAGTACAATCAATAAATTCGAAAGAATGTTGCAACACAATGTAATAGAAAACTTCATATACACTTTGATGTCCCATTATGCTTTGTATACATGATAACCCTGTTTAGTTTGTTATTCTGTTTCATTAATACAACCTCCCACTGTGTATATGTGTCTATGCTGTATATTTGTATGTATATATATGCTTGCATGAACATGGGTATGTAGACGTGTGTATGTGCACATAACGCATGAGCATGTGTTTACATTTTTAGTCTAGATGGTGCAGCATGTTCATACTGTACATGTAGATGTATCGTGAGAAGGCCTAATAATCTTTTGCTGCAGTCCGCATCTTGGTCATTGCTATAATTTATCTTTTGACAGGGATATCTCGTCACTGTCCAGTGAAGACCATGGATTTCCAAATATGGTGTTTTGACTTTTTTCAGTTAAAGTGAAGGATTAAATGTGTTAGTAAAAATAATGGTTTGCTGTGCAATAAATACTTGCATTACTGCCCTGTGGAAGCTTCACAATGTCATCTTCTCATGAAAAAGAGTTCTGTTTTAAGCTCTTTCTTTTATTTAAACTTAAGAAGTAGGAGAAATATCTTTTGGGATATAAAACTTGCAAAAAGTCGTTGCATTGATTAGGAATATGATTATAAATGTGATATTATTCACAGTCCGTGAATCTTATTGCACAGTGGCTGGATTAATTTCCCTTGTCTATCACCTAAGGGTCTCCAGTATAATAAAGGCATTAACATCAAATTAATAATGAACAAAGTCCTATATGGATTTTGGTCAGTAATGTTTAAACCAGCAGAGGGCACTCTGATATAAGTCAAGAGAACACTGCAAAGTATTACATTACAGTTTTTTTCCGATCACTATGACAACAACTTTCCTAAACTCTTAACGCACCAACACACCTACAACACACAATTGACAAAACAGTTAATTTCATGCTCAAAATCACACATTGTAAACTAAACTCCAACACACATTTTCAAAATACAATAATTCACTAACACGATACACTATGTCTACCAAAACAATGCAAACATGTCTCAAAATCAAATAATTCTTCCAAAAGACTATCACATGTTCTCTTCCAACTGGAACATTTAGTCAATCACTGCACAATGTCATACAAACACTAACATCTCATGGAATTACAGAAACTGCATAATTTTATATGTGTCAGGTCTGCCCTTATACAACAATATAATATAATAGTGATTGTAGTGACCATAGATTGTGTTTTACACTGCAGTTTCTTAATTTAGTAAATGCACGCATATTTTTTTCTTCAAGATTATTTGAAGAATAATAGTGGGGGGGGGGGGGAGAGAGAGAGAGGGGGAAGACATGCAGGAAATCGTCACAAGTTGGTTTCGAACCCTGGACCTCTGCATAGAGGCATAAACCTCCAAGTATATGTGCGCCTGCTCTACCCACTTAGCCAACCCGGCCACCGTTTTGTTTCTTTTGCTGCAGAAATTCAATACAAAAAAATGAATGACCCATCTCAGAGTAGTTTCATAGAATGTACAGTTTATGAAAAAAAGGAGACAGAGACAGAATTGTCCTGGTACTCCTCTTCCTCTCCCTCGTGAAGGCATTTTTCTTATTTTCTGTGTTCATCTACAGTATATTGTTCAAATAGGTCCTCTTTTACTGTACTACCATATGGCCATGAGGATGAAATAACCTCAACACCTGAGTGTGTTTCCTAGAAGGGAATCAGCTGTGATTGATCTATTATAATAATATAATAGCATTATAATAACTTCAATCAGCCGTTTCTCAATAAATGCATGTATAAAATGCAGGGGATATATTTGTGTTTCAATTTACAATATGATCAGCTGTTCACTTTGCCTTTAGCCTATAAGTTAGGTTTAGAACATGATGTTATCTGTTCTGACATACAGAGTGAAAATATTTGTAAATTTGGCAGTAAAGATCCATTGTTTTGGTCTTGGTGGAGCTTGTGTGTAAAAGAAGTTCAAGCATTTTAAATTTGTGTTAACTGTATGCATTTTGTGTCAAAGCAACAAGAAATGTGTTAATTGTATAGCCTACACAGACGGATGTGCTAACTGTTTTAAGAGTTTAGGAAAGTTGTTAAAAGTATTGAAAAAAGTGTCATAGCGATCGTAAAAAAATGTAATCATAGATGCTTATCATATATAAAATAATATAAGCAATACTTGATGCGGAAAAGTGCAGAAAAAGTAATGTAAATATCCTTAAAGAAGCTTTCAATTTCAAAATATAAAAAAATGGACATGAATTTACAGTTTTTGCTGATTTCTTACACACTGAAATCAAACGTATTACACAATTATCAAAACCTTACACATTGGCCCAGATGTGCACCACTATAAGCACAATGTCAGCCTCACACTTTTTGCTAAACAATAGACACAGTGATTTTCAAAACACTAAACACACTTGTATACATTAGACACAGACGTATATCATGATGTCACTTCAATGCAATTCCAAAGCACTGACTGTGAAAACGCCAGTTCGTGAAATGGTCACGTTATTTTTATTTTTTGATACGTGTATAGGTCACGATTTTCTCATTTATTTCGTGTACAGGTCACAAAGTTAATTTCGTGTACAGGTTACGAATTTCATTTCATGTACTGCCACGGGGAAATTAAACGCCACACGCCGGCAACAACAACGGACGGTTGAGGTTAGGAAAAAAAAAGAATCTTTGGCTTTTAATACTATTCGCTACCGTTGTCGTGCTGTGATCACGAAATATGCTTACCATTTAAATACATTAAATTAAAATTCGTAATCACTACACGAAAAAAACGACATATTCGTGTCCTGTTCACGAATCAATAGATTCAATAACGTGACCATTTCACGAACTGCCATGAGACTGGGCTGAATGACCACACCTATGAGCCAATCAGTGAAACACAGCCATCAGGTGCACAAACACATTTGTGTTTACATCATTGTAGACACACCAATCAGGTTTAAGCACTATAAAAATGCAGCAGGTAAGTCTAGTATTTCCGGTACTGTATTTTCAGATCCTTTTTTTTATTTGATGTTTTTTGTTTCCTGTAATTGTAACCTGTACTGCATACAGTATTTATGTGTGTCTGTTGTTTGCTCAGCTAACAGTGGTATGCAAACTACTGTAGTACAGTAGCATGAAAACTGGGACATGTTTTGTTGTGATTCTCCATGTCGACATGTTGACTGATTTGGGTATATGGAGATAAATAAATGATATTTTCCTCAGTCTGCAGCATTGGTCTCATGTAGTGTTTGGTGAACTTATTGTACATTTGCACTTTCTCTGTGTACTTCATTTACAGTACTCTAATCACTAAGAAGTAGAATTGCTAAAAGTGTTTTTGGTTAGCAACAGCAGTGTTTAACTGGTTCAAACAGAAATAAGTCATATGGAACGTGTGTGTTTAAAATATGTTTTTATAAATTAGTATATAGTTTTTGCAAAGGGTCTGAGGTGTTCTGCTAATTGGGTGTGTGGTTGTGCTGATTGTGTTTAGTTTTCTGAAAAAAATGGTCCCTGTTTTCAAAATAGTGCTAAAGCAATCGGAAAAAAACTGTTAGCGGCAGGTGGAAAGCAGAATAGAAAACTGAAGTCCTTATCTCTTCCATCCAGAGGTAAACATGGTCACTGCTGTGTCTGTTCAGTCTCGTCATGTTGCCCATTCGTTCCTCTTTTGTCTGACTGTGGTTGGTTTTCTAAGAATTCATTTGAAGCTGCCCACACACATCTCTGACGAGCTTCAAATGAGTTTGTTGGCTTACATTCCCTGAAACACTGTCAGTGTTTCACTGTCCCTTTGCATTGTATGAGGATCTGTTGTTCTCCTTCCGGGTGTGTCAGTACACAACAGAGTGAGATGGAAGTGTGTCTGCACCACTTGCAAAAATCTGCAACAATTGCACATATTTGACTTGAATTCTCAGCATGCTGCTCAGAATGCGATCGAAACATGAGAATTTAATCATAAACGAGAATGGGGCTTATATTTTCCAAACTCTCAGTTTGTTGTTGGAGCAGCTGATAATAGCAAAGAACAGAAAAGACAAGTTGTCTGTTAAAACTGGACTAACATTTTATAGATTGTAACCTTCATTTTAGTGGCATTTGAAAACTATTTTCAATATGCAACTGGTTCTACAGGATCTGCTAAACAGATATCTTAACAAAAATGCATAAAAAGTAAAATCCTTTACATGCATTACATTGGTATACCCATATTTACAAGTCAGGTGCCACCGCAGGGATAGAGGCTTGTCTCCTTTCACCTACAACCAGGATTTGTCTATAAGAGATAGTGCTGAAAAACTGCATTAATCAAAACTCCCATATTAATAGAAGATGCATGTGCCTCAAAGTGTATGAATGCATGTCGTTGGAGACAAGTGGTCGTGTACATCTACATATGTCTGTGTGTGAACTCCATGCCCATGCGTACAGCTGTATAGTATCTGTAATGTGGGCAGCAGAGAGCTTTCCCCAGCCACAGAAAAAAAGGCCAAAAACAGTTAAATTGGGTTGCTTCCCTTGGAAGCAAGGCTGCAGTATGTTTCCTTGGTAACAGAGGAGTTTGGCAGGCAGCCAGACCCTGCAGTGTGGAGTCCCACTGCATCAAAGCCAACCTAAATATACACATTTCTCTCACTCACTCTCTCTCATACACATAGACTCACTTGACTGCAGAGACAGACACTCATCAGGCAGAAATTCACCACACAGGCATGCCCAAATAAGGGCATACTGTCCTGGCTGCAGCACAGGCACGTGGTACAGAAAATAAACAAGTCCATCTAAACGTGCCTGTTAACTGGGGTTAAAGTGGCATCACCACTCTGTTTTAACCGAATACTCTCTGTCTAGTTGTTCTGTCTGTCGTTCCCTTACTGTTTGTAACCAGTAACTGTTATCTTCACTTCACCTGATCAACTGAATTTAGCAGTAGATAACAGACACTCAAATATCCTGCTGTTATTACAGACATATGAATTAACCACATGCCCACTGCAGAATGAAACACTGATGTGTGAAACTGCCAATCAGATGAATTTAGTTATTAATCATGGGTGCAGGAAAGCAGTTCTGGATCGTTCCGGCCCACATTTAATCCTGCCTTCAGGCAACATGTCTGATCCACCCTCTTCCAACCTGTTTGTGTCTGTCCATCTCTATCAGTTTCTCACCATTCATACAATCACACCCTGATGCACACAAATCAAACCTCTAGTTGCTCTGATGAATAATGAGCTAATATACTGTTGTGGAGCATAAGGAGTGCTGTGTGTTCTGATGGAGAGAAAAAGAGAGAGAGAGAGAGAAATAGAGAGAGAGAGAGAGAGAGAGAGAGAGAGAGAGAGAGAGAGATAATGTGTGTTTGTGGGGTGGGGGGGGGGGGTGGTCTGTGTGTTTCTGTATGTATAGCCATGTACCTGCTGACAAGTGTAAATTCTAATTAATGACCACATCTGCGGCAAAGCTGATTGTGTAGACTAGTTTGTGGGTTCATGTGTGTGTGTGTGTGTGTGTGTGTGTGTGTGTGTGTGTGTGTGTGTGTGTGTGTGTCTTTGTGTGTGTATATACTACTGATGTCAAAGGAGTTAGTGTGTCACAAGGCCAGCAAGGGTTAAACAGCTTTATAATGTCCTGATGAAGCTGTAGCAACTCCTTTTCCACCGAACTCTTATCACAGAACATCTACTTTGACAGTTTTCTGCCTTTTCCCAGAATCTATACACATTTTACATTGCAAAATATTTTCCTGCTTACTGTGAATACTTACTGTTTTGTGGATTCCTGAATACAATTTGAAAAATCAACCTTTTTTTAGTAAAATCCTCGTAACTTTCATGAATTTAGGTTTTCTATCTGTTATGCAAGGACACCGTTGCATTCTTGTCCTAAACCTCGCTTCCATTTTTTGTCTGTAAGGCTTGCTCGTACAGGTGTGTTGCTGTGTAATGGCACCTGTAAAAAGAAGAATTTCACACTGATGTCAGGCGGTTGGAAATCAGTATCGGTATTTGTATTGGAGGGGCCGTGAAGGTCACTGAGATGGATGAGAGAATATAATGTACAGTAGGCGTAAAAAGGTGATGGTCCCCTTGGGACAGCAACGTGCACAAAGACGCTGAGACTGAGTTTTCTGAACGACTACTGAATTGTACTGCATAAGCATGCATACTAATGAAGTATAAACAAATATTTTACTAAATATTTACAAGGAAATATTTTATTTAATTCTAAATCATTTCTATGTGCCATTTAAAGGGAGATTATACCTTTTAAAAGAAGAAATACCACAATTATTCCTATGAAAATTAGCTAATGTTAACTATATATTGCTGCGTAACTAACAGTACTGGGTCACCTTTCTAACTTGATTAGTCGTCTTAATTTGTGTAACTTTAAGAACAAATCTGTTCATACGGTTGGTTCTTGCACGAGGTCCAATGTGTTTTCTCCCAAAAATATGTCTTGGGTCAACACATTCTCACTCTCCCATTGTGTAAAATATGGTCGCTTGGTCATGTGCCTTTGTCGTTTGTTAGTCACGCTAAAAGTGTCCTTTAAGCGTCAGGAATCTTGACGTCCTTTGGCGTTTCTTATTCACGCTAAAAGTGTGTCCTGTGGCGTTTGTTATTAACACTAAAAGTCTCCTTGAACGTCGGGACTCTTGACGTCTCTTTTGACGCTCTAGGTCGGGACGTACGGACTGACATACGGCACAAGAAAGGGACAGTTAGGTTTAGGAAAATATTGTGGGTGGGGTTATAAAATGTATGTTTCAGTGACATGAACCCCGGGCCCCTGGTTGAAAGTTGTGTTGTTTGACCCATCCAGCACCCCAACCAACCTCCCTAAGCAGCATTTCGGTCTTTCATACTACTCGCTACCGTTGTCGCTCTAAATACTACGTCATCTTACAGGTGCGTTCCATACATAAGCTGAAGGGTGCTTCTTGCGTTGTATCTGACGCTGCGAGCCACTGACCAAGCGTCTGTGGATTGGATTGCTTGGGTAATGTCTGTAAAATTCAAGTGTGAATAGTTCAGGTGAAAACACTAATGTCAATGAAAGCATATCACTTTAATATAAAATTGAAATCAATGTTACAGTATATTACACATTTTCTACATTTCTACTTTATTTCTGGGCTTAAAAATCTTACCACTGATACACCTGCTTTGCATCGGTTGGTCAAACACATTTACAACAGCAGCATGTGGCCGTTTGCTCCGTTTCATGAGAATACCCAGCTCAGTAGCTACTTCAAAAACACATCTATAAACATGTCTCTAGTGTCTCTGCAAATGATTTGGTTCTCTGTGTGAAAACAACCACCCTGGGCTTTTGGTGGCTTTTTGGAAAATCCATCTTGTCTTGGAAATGCTTTTGTCTTTCTGAGCTTCTTAAAGTTCACCTCCTGTGGTTATCCTCGGTGTGGAGGAGGGGGAAACAAGAGGGGAGTGGTTTGGAAAGAGGAGAGGAGAAGAGAAGTAGAGAATAAATTGAGATAAGTGCGTGGGCTGTATGAGTGGGAAAATTCTGGGATTCGTGAGCACTCGGTACATTCGACAGACTGACCCAGCACATACCGGACACTAAAAAGAGTTGTTCAAAAAGATTTGTTTGTTCATTTTCGTCTATCACTAATGGAAAGCCAGAGAGTCAAAAACAGAAGAAGCTATCGGAGCTTTTTAGCTGTGTTGCACAATTACTTAACATCCTTTGTCAGAGTATAACCTTCTCCACAACATTGCAATGGTTTGCAGACAGTTTTTAGACAGGAGTCAATGGTACAAATGCATCTATCGAATAAACAGAATACATTTTTATTTTAGCAACTAAGCGAACAAGGTTGCTAACTGTCAGTTAGCGAGTCTGTCAGTTAGCAAGCTGACAGTTACCAAGCAACTGTTCGTTGAGTTTCCCCTCCCCTTCAATAAGTTTTTGCTACAGCAGAATAAACAGCACAATACAGAGAAAACAGAAAGAAATTTAGACAAGGATTGTGACTAGCTATCTCTACCATGTTTTCCGGAACGAGACATCTCTCCAGAAATATGCGGTTGAACTTTGCTGTGCCACTTTCTGGTTCTGACTCTGCTTTCAATCCATGGTAAAAATATAGCAGCACTCAGTAGCATTCCTTTACATTAAATCATTACTTCATGCATTATTTCCAAATTTCTATAGACAGCTTCACAACTCCTCTAAAAAATTAAAGCTTGTTGAAAACGTTGAGAAGATCATTTGATGTCTTCTCTTCTTTATGGCCTTAAATTTGAGATGCCATACAATGGTCTGTGCACTACAAGACACCCCATAACGGCCCTCATCATGTTCCTTCAAATTCACTTTGACCCCAATTCCATCATGCCCTTCCAGTTTTCTTTGGGAGCTGTGCGTCAGCAGTAATGGGATGTGACGGATGTTTGAGGGCAGTACTGTGTGAGAACAGGACCTGGTGTGGTTCTGTGGATACCATGGGAAAAGGAGTGGGGTCTAGCTTACAAGCCTCCCTCCTCTCTCTCTCTCTCTCTCTCTCTCAATTTAAATTTTTCAATTTCAGTTTGCTTTATTGGCATCACAAAATCAATACATCTGTGTTGCCAAAGCATAAACACAAAGATAAATATAAACAAAAAGGAGTAAATACATCTAATAATACCAGTAAACAGGATAATTATGATATACATTGCTGATAATAAACAAATTCTGCGCATGTCCCTCAAAGGGTACGTTGAAACAATATTTAAATAAAGGTAGAAAAAAAATTAAGAAGAATTTTTTGCCTCATACTGTGGCAGAAGAAGACATATTTACCTGGTAGCTATGCCGTGTTTTTATCTTCCCCTAATAAAAAAGGAAGCTTTTTGTCTTTCTCTCTCTCTCTCTCTCTCTCTCTCTCTCTCTCTCTCTCTCTCTCTCTCTCTCTTCTCTCTCTCTCTCTCTCTCTCTCTCTCTCTCTCTCTCTTTTTCTCTCTCTCTTTCTCTCTCTCTCTCTCTCTCTGTCTCTCTCTCTCTCTCTCTCTCTCTCTCTCTCTCTCTCTCTCTCTCTCTCTCTCTCTCTCTCACACACACACACACACACACACTCACTAATACCTTTTCTTCCAGAGCCTTGTCTTATCTCCTATCTCCTCCCACCCCATAACTATGATCTCCCCTTATCCCCCCTCCTTTCTTTCATGCCTTTGCCTCCCCTTGTCTTTGCAATGCTTTTGTTTCTTGGATCTGCCAGAGTCAGAGCCCTGGAATGCTGCTGGCAGCCTCATCCCCCCTCCTACTCCGGCATTCCCATGCTGGGTCATTGTGGGTGGGATAGAATGAGCGGGGGTCAAAGCCAAGGAAGTGAACTAGGAAGTTTTCACAAGAGTTTAGCTTCTTCTACATGCAACCAAGACTCTGTAGAAACGTATTCATCGCAGTCCTCCTCTTCCCTGTCCCCAGGCTTCTAAGGATTAATTTAAGGAAACAAATAACACAATGGTACTTTTAGAGCACATTGTTAGGGATACAAAGAGGCACTTGTGCTCATTTGGTCAATTCATTGAGTGTCCATTAGGAAGTGCCACACCTTGCTATACCTTAGCCAAAGTCCAGATTTAAGTTCATACTTTTATTCATTATAATATAGAGTTGAAAAGTACTCAGAAGTGAAAGGATGGTGAGGTGTCTTTACCGTTGTAATGTTAAGCCATTTTTTTTATTATGAGTTCCCATTGAATCTACCTAAATGCACAACGCTTCCCCAAAGAATAAAATACTATTTCTATTTTCGGTTAGAATCTGGTGAACAACTTTTGCTGGCTGTAGTTAGCCAGCTAGCATACTTATATTTACTGATGCGCTTTGATGAGCTTTGTGTCTAATTTAAACTATAATCTGTTTAGGTTATTCTGTGGTATTTTCTGTAATATGAAGTCAATTATTCATAACAGAACTTTTCAGTTCATTTAGAAATGAACTGAATGAAGTGTCTTTTTGTGCATGATGTGCATTTCCTAGAAAAACTTGCTGTCTTCCAGATCAATAGCATTCTGCTCTGTTTGGTGGTCACATTCCTTTCTGGCTTAATGTGGGAAGACGAAGCCATATATTACATCAGGTGGGGGTGCACACACTACACACACACACTAGGGGAGAGTCGCTCCAACGGCCGGCTGCAGTGAAAAGATCTGTGTGTGGCGGTCACAGCGATTTTAGGGGCCTTTCTCCTCAGGAGCCTTTGTGTCTCATCCAAGGAGAGCAAGTTCACAGAAACACAAAGAGACTGGAAAAAAGGAGGGAAAGTTAGGGTGGACAGTTTTTTTCCCCCTCCTGAATGCCTCTTTCTCTTTTGACTTCAAAGGCTTCTCTCCGGTACTTGAATGCCCATCATGATTGGCTTTCAGGCAGTTTCGGTGAAGGCTTGGTTTTTTTTGTCATGCTCACTTTTGCTTTGGAAGTTGTGATGAGGAGAATAGAAGATGATGCAGACTGAGAAGAGTCATGAGCTTCTGTTTATTAAACATGATTTGACACAACTACATCACACTGTGGGTTTTTATTTTGTCATGCAGGGTGTTAAAGGGTGTGCTGTACAGCAGCAGTTCATTCTAGGTGAAACGACAGCACAGATGTGTTTATTTGTACTTTAATCTTGTTGTTCATGGGGATATGGATCATTTGTACATTGGAATCATCCAATCATCTCCATTCTTCCCTTCCTGCTATCTAGTTACATAGAACATAAATAATGACTTCCCTCTATGGGAAAGAAAGTCCACTAAAATACACAGACCATCTGCTAATGCTCCATTTAGCTTTCCAAGAAAGCAGGCCATCTTGGAATAGAAACGCCAAGAGGATGGATCTGTGTTTGCATTATCGTCTGGCTGGGTGGTGTAAGTGTCTCTTATCGAATATGCTTCCATTAGTAGGTTAGTGTGTTTCATATGCTCACATACACTCTCATATAAACGTGCACAATTTTGCAGCAATAACAGTGGACATACACATACACATATATATGCATCTGCATAGACAGTAACATGTTTGCAAGTGCTTGCACGCACGCATGTAGACACACACACACACACACACACACACACACACACACACACACGCACGCGCGCGCACACGCACACCACACACACACACACACACACACACACACACACACACACACACACACACACACACACACCAGCCTTTATGGTGTCTAATGACCATTTTGTCCTACACTTGTTGCTAACGAGTGGTTGTGAGATATGAGGCATTTCCTTCCTGGCTTTTCGTTTCCACAGTGCCCCATTAAGCCCCTCATCAATCATTGGATCACAGGCTAAAACCCTCTTCTGTGGCCAATGGCTGGCATTGGATCTAAAGCACCTCTCTCCTCCTGGAGCTGTAAGGATTAAAGGCCCATTTTATTCACGTCCATTTGACATATGGTTGAGTGCCACAATTTCAGTTTTGTATACATTTATTTTGACACTGAAGGGTTATTTGGTGATATTCATTTTGTCTTCATTTTCATGTATTTGATACCAGTTGTAAAATTAAGTGTATGTCTACTTTTATCTGTACAACAGTCAAAAAGCCAAATGCCAGTGTAAAGGCTTCAGCATGCTTTAACCAAGTTGTTTGTTGGATGGTCCCCCCCACACTTTTCCTATGTCAGAATTGCAGTGCTAGCGACTGAACTTCTACGAACTAGCTTATTTCATGTATACTGACACGTTAAACATTAGGACATGACAGATCATCCTCTCTATTCTGTCTACATTGTCCTGTTAAAATGATGATGAGATCATGTTTTTATTTTACTTTCAGGGAATACACTGTGAGACATTTTCTCATCTAGCACTCTCACATAATAATGTCCTCTTATAAGTCAACTGGTGATCGCACTGTACATTTCAAACTGTTTGACAGATCTTTAATTAGCCAACACTGTGTGTTGCCATAGGATGTTGCATTGCATTACAGCAAAAGCAGAGTCAGGGCCAACACAGTTTATTGCATAATTTCCTTTACAGATGAAAGGATTTACCTTGAAGTTCTCCTTTTTCATTCAGCTTTTTCACCCCATATAATTCACAAAAAACACTATTAGTATAACAAGACAGGAACTGCAGATTTACACATGGCAGGGTAAAATGGAGGACGATGGCCCCCTGAGGCAAGACACCCACCTACATTTAACTCAGCCTGTGCCCAACAAATTCCAGTAAAGGAAATAGTATAGTATGTGTTGCCTACAGTACATGCACCATGGTCTAACATTTATAAATGATAAATGATTCACTTGAAAGACGTATGTCTCAAACTAGACTTCCTCATTGGTTTTTACGGATCAGTGGGTTTTGACAAAGACAGACAAAGAACATTTTGATAATCCAATGAGGAGATTCATGTGAGTAAACATTCATTAGCTTCAAGCCAAATTTAAAACATTTCTTTTTTGATAATTATAACAACTTAAAAAATTAACATCTGGAGCAAGAAATCCCCTATTTTGGGGCAAAATGTACTCCCTATATTATTATATGTAGTCTGATTTTTGTTGATGTGTAATGAATGAATGAATGAATGAAAGACAAAAGTACCACAATTTCTGAAAAAGGTAAGAGATTATATTATGTTTCAATGAAAGGACATTAAACCACCCCCATAGCTGCCAGTAGCTCCTCACAGGACGCTGATTGGTTCAGTAAGCTGGTAGTTCAGACACAAATGCATTACTTGAAGCCTGACAAGATGGATTGTTTATGTGATAGTCAATCGCGCAATTATCGTGTGATCTCGCGATATTGCCGGGAATCCAGCTGCTGTGCAAGTTAAACCAGCTTATTCACTTGGAGCAAAAACTAACTGCTAACTACAAACCCATAATTTGTTTATATTGAAGTGGAGAAATGGTGACATAATTGAAAATGTATTTTGTTTCATTTGAAGCATACACCCCTTTAAGTAGCCTTTTTAAATTAGCGTGGCCTTTTAAAAATGTTTTCTTTTAAAGATGTTAACAAGAAATCAATATGAAAAACAAACCAAATGCATGTGCAATTTGCTATAACAACTACGTTACTACCAACACATTACCACCCAAACTGGGTTGATGTACATACTGAAATCACATTAAAACACCTTGTATCTTTTCAGTAAATGGAGAATGTTCTTAGGGGTGGCATCTTTCCCACAACAATTTGGGTTTCTTTCCTTCTGCGCCCATCTTTTTCTTCTGGTCCTTCCCTACTTGCACTTCTTTCTCACATTCTATCTTTGTATGTCTCTCATTCTCAATCTCCCTGTCACGTTGCATCTCTTCATCTGTCAGTGTCACTCTCTCTCATCTCTCCCTGTCTCCAACCTAACACCCACCCTTCTCTGTATCACAGGATTCCCACCACTCCAGTCTCCAATCTTGTTTCACGGAAACTGGCTCTCAATGAGGGGCTCTCACGGTGGCGATGAAGTAAAAGGGGGGTGAAACAGGCGGGCGGGGTTGAGAGGAGGAGTTGCTCCCTGAGAGTGGAGAATATCTGCATTACAAGAGGACAGAATGTTCTGAAGGTAAGAGGTACACCCGTAGACTGAACTATTCATCTTCTTTATGTGTTAATAATGGGGCGAAGGGTTCCTCTGTCAGTCAGATATCAGTCAAGTGGCAGTTTTCTGTGTGTGGAAAAAAAAGATTGTTCAGTCCGAGTGTGACGTTTTTAGTCAGCTAAACTTGCCAGACCCTTGTCAAGTGTGTCAATGTATTGCATAAGGCTCAAACTAATTCCCACGGGTTTATCACGCTGCAGGTGGGAAAGGCTTCTCAGATGACTTCAGTTGTGATTTATTCTGTTTAATGAGTAATGTATTCTGTGGAAGATACACATACAATTCCTGCATTATTTGCAGAGCATTCCAACCCACACATGCGTCCAATAAAAGGTTAATAAGGGTTACTGATACAATATGGATTTTTCAATAAGTGTTGTGTATAGAGTAATTGATTATTTACATAAGTTTGCTCCTCAGTGCGAAGATCATTGTCAAAAAGTCAACATGATCATCTAATATCCAATAAAACAAGGTCGCAGACGCACATGCACTTAATCACACATTGATCGTTTGACAGCTAAATGGGGCTTTTATAGCTCCCTCCCGTTGCATTTTGATAAGTTCCAGCCTGTGTGTGTTACTGCTGGCCAACCCATTGCAACCCATGACCCTCCACCACCAAGAGAGAATGACTACATGTTAAAGAGCTTTCCCCTCCATGAACCCTCTGTCCGCCACCCATTGAGTCTGTGTGGGAGTGTCTAGTATTATATATGCACATGGGCAGGTGCCTTAATTATGTGTGTGTATATGGCCCTGTGTTTATATTATTTCCCTTTTTCTCTTCCATTAGGTTGCTATTTTTAAATCAATCAGAGTCTGAATAGTCACACGCAATCACGCACAAAATGGTTGGTGTGTACAATAATTTTGCTAGGTAGCTACCGCTAACACCTGTACAGTTGGTACATTGACTGGCACATGTGCACGGACTGTACACAACTCTTGTGTGCACATAAATCTTTGTCGTCTATCTCGGATCTATATCTCAGATTTTCAAATGGGAATGTGAACATATATGTGATTATCTAAAGAGTCCATTTTAAGACATGCAAGCTGTGTTGTACTGAAGACCACCTAAACCGAGACCAAGTCAAGACCAAGACCAGACCAGTGAGAGTCCCACACTGCATTCCACGATAAAATGTGGAGAGTGCTAACCATAGGCACTCCTTAAATTGATCTGAAAGATCCACATTCCCATAAAAAACACTCAGAAAACAAATTCATTATTCATTCTCCTCTTGTGGAGAGGTGTGTCATGAGAAATGCCTTAATAAAATAATCAAAAGACAGTTGTGGTCTTGACCGGTCTCGCAATAAAATCCAGAGTCCTCTTTATCTCAGACCGAGAAAAGACCAAGAAAAATCCTACGGTCGATTCCGAGACGAGACCTTCAAAAAGTGGTCATAAGACGGGTCTGGAAACCAAGACCGATCTTAAATACTACAACAATCGTACAAGTGTATGATGCCGCTATGTGTAAATGTGAGTGAATGGTGTTTCCTGGTGTGTGTTTGTGTGTGTGTTCTTTGATGCTGCTACCAATGGTTTAGCAGCAGCAGAGATGAGGAGGTAAAAAGAGAAGGGGTCCCTGCTGTCGGGGTCACAGATCACTCCACTGAGATCACTCCACTGACCGCATTAACTTGTAACAATGTGTGAGTGAGGTGCTTAACTCAGACGGAGGCCTATCTGCAGACGTTCTGGTTAATGAAATAAATCAAACCTTTAGAGGAACATGGTGACAGAGGGCCTGGCCATAGAACAATCAGTTTAGGTCTGAAAAAGGGTGAAATGGACAAGGTCCCAGGCTGACCCCTAAAAAGATGTGAGGGCAAGGTGAGGAAACGATAAGAGGGGGGAAAGCTAGGTTTTACTTCTGGAGATCTTCGGGGGAAGAACTGGGAAAGGGGAGAGAAGGAAGAGCACAAGAAGAAGTGGGAAAAGAAAAGGTGCCATGTTTTAAATGGGGAGGGGGGGGGGGGAGGGGGGGGGGGGGGCAATGGCCCTGGGGAGGACCTCTCTTTAGTTAACACAATAAAACTCCAGTGTTCAGAAATAGAGAATGGGTAGTAAATGTGTTTTCAGTCGAATTAGCAGTAAATCTTAATTCCAGGTTTATGTACGTCCAACGGCCGAGATGAGATAAAAAGTAAATAGGTTTGGCCCACCTTTAAAGTACCTTACTTTATGGACTGGTTTAAATTCTGCTTTCATCTGGGTGTAGTAAAGCTAAGGCTCACACCTTGCAGTGACAAATTTTTTGGGCAATTTTTAATTGCAATTGAAATAGAATGTATAAATGATTAATAATAAATATAAAAAAGATGAAAGGGACCCAAGGATAATCCTAATGCAGGCAAGCTGAACAGACCCAAACAGAGAGACCCCACGTCATTGACTCCTGCCGTGATGATTGTACTCACCACGTGATCAGGGGTGTTATTACACAGCCTTTACAAAGGGAGAGATAGGGTGGAGGAAACAGGAAACAGTTAACAGTACTAATGACAACAGTGCAGCCAGAGCATGGGTTAGCGTCATGGTTAGCTCAGTCACCGGGGCAACCTCAGTGCTCATCAGCGATAAAATTAACCGGGGAAGAAGGTATTATCAGCGGGTAACCTCTGTATGAGTAGCCGTGTAACAAGTGGGATAATGTAGAGCGAGCCGGTCATTGATTGAATGATTTTAACTAATGTACGAAGTGTTCTGATTCGCTAATGACCGGCTCGCTCGACATTATCACTTCCATAGCAAGGCTACTCCAAATCACCTGGGGATTAGACCTGAGCAACAGAATGGTACCCTACCCAACTCGGTTAAAGTGAACATAATTTGGACCCCACTCAGGTCCCACGTCCTTTGGATTGTTTTATTTTTCACGTGTTTCAACTTCTTTCATATTTATTTACAAATGATAACATGTATTCTTGTATTCTAACCCTAACCATAACCCTAATCCTTTAGAAGAAGGAGGAAAAAGAAGAAGAGGTGTGGTTGAGAAGAGATGAAGAGAAAGATACACGAAGAGCTTGTAGAGGTGGGGGCAACTGAAAATCCTATGTATCATGATTTTTAAAATCTATTCTTTTCCATTTTTACCAATGATTCACCTAAATATTTAATCCCTAATCCATTTCCATCATTGTCATCGTTAATTTTAAATTTCAGTAGAAAAAGTGTGCTCATTTGTTTTCTATTGCAACCTAATCCTTTTAAACAGGAAACAATTTCTCAAACTACCCTTTCAAGGGTTAACAAGGATTGCATGCAATGATATGATGTACAATAAATCCAATTAGGCTATCTCAACTGATCAAAGATAACATGTTTTAAAATCAGCAAAAGATTAATTTCTTGTTGCCTGCATCATTGTTTTTTTTCCCATACATATATGCATTTATTTCATCAATGTATGACTCTGTAAATTGGGTCGGTATGAGTACTGCTAAGTATTAACGTGTGTACATGTAAAATGTAGGACTATACAGTCTATACTACTATACTAAGTGGCATGCTAATGATGATAGTGGCGCTGCGGCTGTGGTTTTCACGCGGCTGCCAATCCCAGACCTGTTGTCCATCATGTAGTCCTCTGATAGTTAATCCCCATGTGGTAATGAGCTGGGGGATTCAGTAGTGAAATGGGAGCACTGTGTGTGTTTTTGTGTCCTGGGAGGGAGGAGGGGGTGGGGGGGGGGGGGGGGGGGGGGGGGGGGGGTGTCTGCATATGAGCACGTGTATAGAAGATGGATAGATCAGGAAATAGTGGGGCGGGGGAAGGGGAGGAGAAGGAGGAAAAAGAAGAATAGGTCTGGTTAAGAAGAGATGAAGGGAAAGATACAATAAGAGCCTGTAGAGGTGGGGGCAATTGAAAATCCTATGTATCATGATTTTTTTTGCGATGATTTTAAAAATCTATTCTTTTCCCTTTTTACCAACGATTCACCTAAATATTTTCTCTTCATACAGTACCGCTGATGGCAACTACATCATATCCGTTTCCAGCTAAACAGAGCAAAAGCAGAAACTGCATAAAATACATGTTATGTACTCCTTTACAAATGAAACAAACAGACTGACTGACTGTCATGTGATGTGCATTCTTAATAAAAAACAATGAGTTTTTTTTAGAAATGTCTCATGATATATTGTCTCTAGAAGTTTGTTATTCCACTTTTATTTTCCTTAAAGAAGGAAAAGAAGATCGCAATACTCAATACATGTATTGTGAAATAATTGAATCGGGACATATATATATATATACACACATATCGTCCCAGCCCTAAGAGCCTGTGTCTTTGTACAGATTTCTACTCTGGTGTAAGCTGCTGTCTGCAGTACACATGGCATATGAGAACAGCTTACACAGCACCTAAGATGAATGACATATTACCTCACACACACAAGCGTACACTTTTGCACTGTGGCCTTCCACCACTTGCTGGTAGGTTACAGTTGATGGTTGGCTTCCTTGTTAACCCTGCAGCGTTAAGTCAGCAAACT
This sequence comes from Zingel zingel, assembly GCA_023566125.1. Lineage (NCBI taxonomy): Eukaryota > Metazoa > Chordata > Actinopteri > Perciformes > Percidae > Zingel > Zingel zingel. Next base: position 7,177,776 of record CM042318.1, read on the forward strand.
GCTGCTGCTGACCAGCCAGGACACACACATGCACACACATAACCTCTCACACTCGAGGAATACACCCCCAGATATATTCCAGAGGGAACAATTTTCCTCATTCCCCTCACGTGGCCCCTAAAACGTTCACATCAACCTTGTGCCCCTCCTTTAAATGCCCTCGTTGAACCCACGAGTGTGCGTGCAGGGCCCGCCTTCTAAATAGCCATAACAATGTCTGGGGATCAGACGAGGGTCTTGCTGGGGGCTTGAAATGGGGAGGGGGGCTTTATGTGTGTGGTGTGTGTATGAAAGAGACAAAGAGAGATACTGACATCTACCTATTGTTAAATAAATAGCAATAGTAATTGTTAAGCAAGTTTAACACGCTTTACAAAATATTTATAAGCCATGCATTTAGTTATATTACTACTTAAAATGAATTTGTTACATAAGTGACAAAAACAAAGAAGAAATGTAAAAATATATATAACATAAGTTTTACAAGCTAGACCTCAGCATATTATCCCTTTCACCCCCACTGTACTCAGAGCCTTACTAACTGCATATATATATATATATATATATATATATATATATATATATATATATATATATATATATATATATATATATATAAATAAATAAAAAGCTGGGCTGGAAAACTGAAAAAGTTTTTCATTTTAATATTCATTCATTCAGAATATTCATTTCATCAATCTTCTATGTTCAGGCACACACAACCACCAGTTGTCACAATACGGCCAGATGATGTTACAAGACTAAGAAATTCTTGCAATAAAAGTTAATTATTACATTAAATATTACAGCAATCAGTAACATTTTACTGACCTGTGTTGTTTAGCAGGCAGAGCTGGTCTGGTTTTGTTTTGGTAAGAATTGTTCCGTAGTTCCTGAACTACCCACAGTGTGTCAGGTATTTGGTGTAATTTTCCCCCAAACCCAAAGGAAAATCAGCGCAACATTTGAAAGACTAAATCTGGACAGGTAGCTAACACAAGCCAAATTTAGATTTTTGATGCATTATAGATAACAGCGCACCTGGAACTGTGTACATATTGACAAATATGCTGGAGGGAAAAACATGAAATAATTAGTAAAAAAAAATGTTGGATATCATATCTGGACTCAAACATTACACAATATGTTTGCATGAGTCAAGCTACAATATCATCAGCCAATGAACAAAGGAGCCCCCTTGTATTGACTGGCCCCTGACCTCATGTGACCTGAACCTCCGGCTAACACTGAACCCCTGTCTAAGAACACACGTTCCAAATGTTCAATCAGTACAATTATGTGTGTGTAACAGCACAATATTGGTCATTCACAAATCGCCATAGGCCTCATCAGCCACTTTGCGGTGAAAGTCTGAAAGGTTTGAGCTGTTTCTTGTAGGTTTGAGCAGTTGTATGGTAACTGCTGATCCAGCCATATGTCAAGGTTTGTTCTTGTCATGCCCCCTAAGGTGGTAACATTTGGGGGTCACACTAGATTCAGATTATCTGAGGCTCTTTTCAGACTGGTGGCTACTGAAAATCTTTGAGTATCTTCCATTTCTCTTTTTCACTCAAAATTCACTTGGCAGATGGATGGAAATATGGCCTTAGCGTACCTTATTTTTTCTCACACACACATTATCACAGGGACACTCACACTTAAACACACAGAGACTTGTAAGGGCCAAAGAACTCCGCCAACAGATGGGTAGCACAGATGTCTTTATTAACTAATTGTAATCTATGACTGGTTACATTCATGACTGGTTGCATTCATGACTGGTTACATTCATGCTATTCATCATGATATGAAGCTGCTGCTAACAAAGATGGTTTTCTTTGGTGACAGACTTGACAAATCAGTCATCACTTTGTATCTCCCAGTTGCATCCTCTGTTGAGCATGTGGTGTGTGAGATGGTGTGTGTTTGGGCGTGAGAGAGCGATTGCATGTAGTGCACAGCATCACAGTTTGGAAGCAGCCTTGGGGTGTGGGGGACGGACAGAGCGGGGATGGGAGGTTACATGTTATAGTGGTTCGTCCTTCGACATGAGGATTTTATAATTCATCTCGGGACGCACCTAGCATGCGTAAGACTTGTCCCTGAAGAGCTGCCATTCTGTATCTGACCCTGACTTCTGACAGTCATGAAGAAAGCCAAGAACAAACAGAAACATTCCCAAAAAAATTACACAGTATTACATTATTGAACGGATCCTAAAAAGGCCTTAATCCTCACCATGCATGCAGCATCTTCTCTTTACTTGCCCTTGTTATCTCACCAGTATATATATCATCCTTTCCTGGTGTTAATTTTAATTGAATAATGAATTAGGCATGTTGTTAAACCTTGTTTTTGCTCTCGGGAGCACAAGGGCAGGCAGCGAAGACAAGAGAGCAGAGAGCAGAGGAGCAGACTTGAGCTCAAGCTCGGCTGGTTTCTCGATTTACCAAACCATATTGAGGTACTGCTAGATCACTACTGTGTAGTCTGGCTCAATGGATGTACATTGCTAGGATAAAGCCTGTCATCCCGTGTGTGAGAGGCGGGCTGGATGTCCCTCCCTTCACGCTTTCAGGGCTTAGGTTAGCGCCGCCCAGAACGGTTGTGATCGAGATCGGTCTTGGTTTCAAGACTACCAGTTAGTAATGGTAGTCTTGAAAAACTACCTGGTCTTAGTAATGACTTGGTCTCGGTTGAGGTGGTCATGACTACAACACTGGTTTAAAGTAATCCAATCAAGTCAGAGCGTTTTTTTCCCCTTGTATCAGAATAGGAAGGTGGTGTGGCCAGAGCAGCAATCGGACTCTGTGCAACAACTGCTGTGTTTACTGTTTATTTTTAGCTATTTATTGAGAACATGGAATGAATGTGTATGTGTGAGATTAATGTGTATCTGCAAGATGTGCTTGGGTGAGAATGTGCTGATGTAAGTGTGTGTGTATATATATATACACACACACACACACACACACACTGCTCCTAGGTAGCTTCTCTGTCTCTCCTTTCTCCCTCCCCTCTGTCCTAATTACTAAAAGAGTGGAGTCTGGTGTCCTGCAGTCAGGGTTCCAGCTGCATCTCATCTACCACAAACGACCTCTGCTTCATATACCCAGTCATTCCTCCACTCCATGTCAGATCATAGTCAAGATGACCCCAGTTAGTCTCGCGCATGATAGACCTTGCTACCTCTTTTGCTATTTGTGTATTTGCCTATCCTAATCCGTTCTCTTGTTCTTCAGCTACTATTGGAACCTGACTCCTGCTACTGCTGCATTCCTGCCATCCACCGGAGCAGACAACTACCACTGGACCTCACCACTAGCCGACTACTGGATTACTCTGACGGTACTGCTCCTTCCCGGAACCCAACGGACCTGTTCGCCTCTCTGGAAACCTGGACTTGCTTTTCCCCTTTCTGGAGACCTGGATTTGTACTTAAATACTTTGAATAAACCTGTTAACTCACACTGCATTTATGTCTGCATTTGGGTTCTGCTCTTGATTCAAACGTAACAATATATGTATTTTTATCTTTTTGTGTATATCTATCTATTCTATCTATCCTATCTACTTTACGCTGCTATTTGGAGAGAATGGCTCAAACTGTATTTTGTTGTATCACATACAATGACAATAAATATTTATCTATCCTCCAGCACTTACAGCGCACTGTGGAGGTCTGTCAATGCGAGACTACTATTTTGATACCTTTGTACAGTCCCTCCAGAAAAATGTGATTATGTGCTCGCATAATTCAATGCATAATCAGCCAAAGTCTGCAAATTTATGCAGGGGCTGCATTATTTCAAATACGCCGCATAAATTGTCGATTTCTGCGCAAAATATGCGGGGCTTGCATGGTTTCATAATCCCCGCATTTTCATTGCAAAAAAAGTCACATATCTTAGCAGAAAGTTGAAAAATGTTGCGTTTACTTCACACAGCAGCCATTTTCCCCTGTTGTCATAGGAATGTTATGAAGTGACATAATTACGGGACGTAAAGATCATCAAAAATCTGCAAACCAAAGATGAAGCCGTGATGAAACTGCAGTTTTTGCAAGTTCCTGCAATTTCATCGTATAAAATTGCATAAATATCCCACATATTCAATCACTTTTTTTTTTTTTAAGAAAACGTGCCGCATAATCAAAAAAATTTAAGCCACCAAAATTGTTTTTATTTTTAACTAATAATTTAATTGAGGTCATTGGAATTACCCTAACATGACTATTTTTGATTCAACATTTTTTACCTAAGAAATGTTTAAGTGAATACCCATCCCTTCTCAAAAGATATTTGACTTTCAAAATCTCCAAATCCACAACTCGATTTGAGTCAATTCTCAATTAAATTGTTTTTGTCAACAGGGATGGCAAGGCCACACTAATAGCCACTTAATGGCAAAAAGGTTTAAAGTTTAACGAGCTGCACCTGATTTCGATAGTCAAAATCGAATGCTCATTTCGATCGATTTTCGACTTAAAATCAAAATTGTGAACCCCCTACTCAACCCTATTCCTATACCTATATGTCTAATAAAATATATATTCCTCAGGCTTTATGGGGAGTGTTTTATTTTTCTGTTTCTCTCACTCTGTCTTGACTTGGTCTCGAAGTTGCCAGGATCTCAGACTCAGATTCTGACTACAGGTCGTTGTACCTGTAACTAATTCTCCTGGCCCTTTTGATAGAAGAAGAAAGAGTTTACAAGGATGGAGGATAAAAACGAACGGAGAAGACAAGAATAGGTCAAGGACAGTGGAAGGACAGATTGGAGAAGTAGAATGAAAATGACAGTGGTGAAAATGAAAGAGAGCACATTAGGCAAAAGGCCAGGACGTTTGATGATGTTTGACTCAGAAGCTACATCAAACATAATTAACACTGTGTAAAGTTTACTTAGTCCTCCAAATGATTTCAGTGGGATATTTGTCTTCTCAGGTCAAACAGGACGTACTATTCATTTGACGTTCATCAGCAATTTACTTCATAATGTTTGTTCTTCCCGATGGGGTTTGCATACATATTAAAACCCATAATTGCCTGTCTACACGAGTATGAAACAGATCATCTTCCAAGTGAAGGGTTAATGAAATATCCAGGTAGCCATGGATACAGAACAGATGTGTGTGTGTGTGTGTGTGTGTGTGTGTGTGTGTGTGTGTGTGTGTGTGTGTGTGTGTGTGTGTGTGTTTTCATGCACATGCATCATAGGGTATCCTCAGCAACTATGACACACATATGTTTAGCAGACCACACAGCTGGAGATTTCTCATTTCAGTGCCAAAAATAGGCACTTATGTCTAATTGGGATGCAGAATGATTCCAGATATAGATGATGATAATACAAATATTCTAAACAGTTTGTATTAATGGTTTGCCCCATGATGGGGAGACTAAATTGCTACTTTCAGTCACTGTGTGTGAGTCTTCATTAACAAATGATGGCAGCTTTATTGTCCATTCATAGATGCTGTACATCATTATAAATACAAAGGCTGCATTTTCACTTTGCATTTGATCAAGGCTAAAAATGCATCAAACAGCATTTGGTGCGGTGTCAGCCAAAAGGAGAATACCTATTTTTTTTTCTTTTCTTTTCTACGTAAGATCTAAGCTACAGTATACTGTAGTTAGTTGAGATCCTACAAACAAAGGCATGTTTAAAATAGAATGCAAAATACTCAATTATCCTCCCAAAGCTGGTGCATAAGCCAACATATATAGAGTATATTGAAAAAATATGCATAATTGACGTCTATTCTCAATGCAATCAACATATGGCAAGCACATACTTTAGTCACATCAGCATAATGCATAAACAAATGCCACCCCTTCCTCCCTTTGTCAAGAATATATTTGATCAGCTAATGCTGACAAAAAGTTAGTATATGTTCATTGCACTTACGGTATAAAAGACACATGTAACTTATAATATGATCTAGTTACCACAGCAGTTGCAGCACAGGTCTTGTTTTGCAATTCAAGTTATAACTCTCGAACAGGGATGCAATTAAAAGGACAAGGCTGCAATATTCTATAGTTTTGTTAATGTCAACAAATGTAAAAAAAAAATTTAAAAAAGAGCAAAACCAATAATGTGTTAATCCCTTCATACCCTGTCTGTGGGACTCAGCTCCAAGACTATTTGTTCCTACTGAGGATATATTTCCTTCAAATAGTTATATAGTGTACACATATTTAATTTTATCCTCATCCTTTTATCCTAAAGCAGCCTTTTATTATACCATTTGTACAGAAAGCTATGGAAAAGTTTCTGGTAAACTTGCATACAGTAAATTATTTAATCCGATTTTGCAGGGAATCGGACCTGGTGGCAAGCATTAAAAAATAATTATATAGAAATTGGTAATATTCTCGATGATTGTCTTGTTTGCTTCGGTCATATAGAGACATAGGTATTAAATTGAGATATAACCGTTTCAACCATTTCGTAACGTTTCGTAACCACACTGTTATCCCAAATTAGTTGACCTTACTAGAAATGACTTTACAGTAAACATGTATTAACACATTAGTAGTAATTTCTCAAAATCATGATTAAACTTTTTTTTTTTTCTTTTTCTGGAGTCACGTTGTCTTATATGAGCGCGTTAAGTAGACGACTTATACCTACTAACGAAAAATGTGAATTTCCATTGTATTATGCTGCATGGAACGTTTCACTCAATATACAACAGATTTCCAATCTGTGTCTAAGACTTGAAATGTTCTTTCACTGCCAGGACACCATCAGTCCCCACCCGGGTCTTGGTCATGGTGCAACAATGAATGTAGCTATACATGAACACTAAATAAACTATACAAAACTAAAACCCAAATAACATAAATTCTCACCCAAAACATGAACACAGCATTATTAAAACACACTTTAACTAGGAAAAAACCCATTCAGAACATATTTTTTTTCTTCCCATGAGCCTTTGCACGGCTTCAGCACAGAACAATTCAAATGACCCTGCCCCTCCCATGCAGAAACTTAAGATCCATAGTTATCTCTGCTTAAAGGTCCCATGGCATGAAAATGTCACTTTATGAGTTTTTTTTAACATTAACATGAGTTCCCCCAGCCTGCCTATGGTCCCCCAAGGGCTAGAAATGGCGATAGATGTAAACCGAGCTCTGGGTATCCTGCTCTGCCTTTGAGAAAATGAAAGCTCAGATAGGCCGATCTGGAATCTCTTCCTTATGACGTCATAAGGAGCAAGATTACCTCCCCTTTCTCTGCTTGAGGTGCGTTCTATTATTCTCAAAAAAACGACTCGGACCTCGGATATGACGTCACTTCCACACTTCAAGCGTTCTGGTATATTTTGCGCGTCCGAGTCGGAGAAAAAACATGGACGCAACCCGGATAGCTGTGGTTATGGTAGCACTGGCCGAGTTAGCAAGCCTATCACACGTTAGCAAACAAGGCTTCATTCAATATTGCACTCACAACAAGACCGAATCCGATACAAACAGGCAATGAAACGGACGCAATAAGGTATTGCAGTAATACGAGTGATTAAAATCTTCATTTAAACAGCCAAAGTGGTCCAAAAACAATGACAACAATTCATACTACAAGTCACACAGGGCGCTGCCATCTTGGAATCTGTATCGGAATTCTTGCTCAGTGTCCTCACGATTGTCCGAGTTCCGAGCTCGGAAATCCGAGGAAAGGGGGCGTGTTGGTGCGTGTTGCTAGGCAACGTCTGTTTTCCAAGTCGGAACGCCGACACGGATAAATAATAGAACGCACGATTAGCCCACCCAGAGAATTTGGCCCGCCCATGAGAAAGAGAGAGACATCATGGCTTGAAAACAAGGGAAGCATGGCAGTTGGTTTACAGTGCAGTTATAAACTCCTTGTAGTATCTTTAGCCAGATAGAAGCAAATTAGAATAGAATGTATATAGACTGCGTAACTCTATTGTGAGGGCCAAAGGCCTGACTGCTGATTGTAACTGTGGTCAGCTGAAGTATGGAATGCACCCACTTCCAAAAATAGGGACCAAGGTATCAGCTGATAATTATACTTATCTAATTGATGGCCTGGTCACTGTCACCTGATGAATAGCCACCATGGCCACACACACACACATACACACACACACACACACACACACACACACACACACACACACACACACACACACACACATAATTGTAATCATCTGACCTAAAATGAGAAACTTGGAGCCAGAATGTCTCACATGATCTTTATCAGAGCTGACAGGATCCACGTGTCCCTCACATCGGTCCTCATCATTCCTCAAATTCCTCACGGTAACATTTGTGGTGTGGCCGTGCTGTGGGTTCTTAACACTTTATGGCACCATGCAGAGCTAGCCCGGCCACAATGTACCCACCCCGCCATTCTCGTGACTTTCCCTCCCAGAGCTGCTGACAGTCAGACCTTTGGAAAATGACATAGACAGGCTTGCACCATATGCATGCCGTGGCTGAGGGAAGAGTGAGAGAGTATTATGTACAAACAGAGAGAGTGAGAGTGCCCAGGCCTTTTTAGTGGAGGGTCAGCCTGACACTGATGTCATCTGTGACCGTTGGGCATGAGATAATTCCACAGCTCCCTGCCTCCGTGGCTCCTTTGCCATATATGGACGTCTCCATTCATATTACAGTTCAGTTATTATTAGTAAGGCTGCAGTGCAGTCGGCTTTCCAGTGCGGGAAAGGCAAATTGCACATATTCACATCACTGTTGGGTTTCTCCAGCACAGGCCAAAATAAATACAAATGATTTAAAAAAAAGTATGATAAGTTTGTTATTGCTTGATATCAGTTTTTTTTTTTTGTGTGCGTTACACTTACTAGCGATGTCACTGGCTGAAAGATAATGGATTAAACTCTTTTTTGATACTTTTATAATGCTACAATGCCTTGTAGCACTGTGATCAATGACCCCTGACACTCATCCTTTTAATGGATTCTTCCTAAATGGCACAGATGAGATATAGAAGGTCACCGTGCCCCTTTTAATCCTTTTAGTGTGTGTGTCTGTGTGTGTGTGTGCATGCGTGTGCGCGTGCGTGCATGTGTGTGTGTTCCCACTGACGCACACACACGCTCACAACATAGGACTGGAAATGCGTCCCTCTCTTAGTCCGCTGGGGGCTCCCTCATGCCAACTTTGGTGCTGTTACACACAAACACAGACACACACATACATCAGTAGTGAAACCTGACCTAATGTCTGCACTCGACAGCTGCACCCCAGTGTGGGTCCTCTTACCCTGTGAAGGCATAACTATGCATAACCATCAGTGCTAAACCTGAGACAACCCTATTAATAACACACTGGTAGGAATCTCACTTTGGCAGATAGGCCTACATATCCCAAACTCCTCTCTGCAAAGTTTAAATGAGGTTAAACGCTCAAAAAATGTCGCCCCAAAAAACACCTCATCATATCTGGTGTAGAGCACATTCAAACCTGCTTGTGCGGTGAATAATTTAATAGCGGTGCATAACGGAAAACGGGATGTGTGGTGAACTGCAAAAAGGAGGGATTCCCTGTGTACGCGTGTGTGTGTAAGTGGGTGGTTGGTTTTGTGTGTGTATGAGTCGTGCTTAGAGGGGGAAGCCCCCCCTCCCCTCATTTCTGCCTCTGCAGTGGGCCTCACCCATCCAACAGCCAATCGGATCACAGCTAGAGGAAAGGCGCAAAATGATGGGGGAAGCCATGCTAGGGATGGTGCATGCCTGCAGTGAAGGGCGTGGGTGTCTGCATGTATTCGTGCGTGTGTGTGTGTGTGTGTGTGTGTGTGTGTGTGTGTGTGTGTGTGTGTGTGTGTCTGTGTGTGTGTGTGTGTGTGTGTCTGTGTGTGTGTGTGTGTGTGTGTGTGTGTGTGTGTGTGTGTGTGTGTGTGTGTGTGTGTGTGTGGGTGTGTGTGTGTGCAAAATGCTTATGTAAAAGTATTGTAACTAAGTGTATGCCATAAATATGTGTGGTAATATGTGATAGTGTGTTTATGTCTTGTATCTTGCTTTCTATGTTTTGAATATATTTCCTACCTCATTTTTCATTGACTCAAGCGTATGTCGGCGTACACACACACACACACACACACACACACACACACACACACACACACACACACACACAGACATGGAAAGACGGAATGAGAAAGGGCGGTGGAGATGCAGAGATGAAGACAAACAGAAGGAACACTTGGAAATGTGTACATATCCTGTGTACATAGCCATAGCCTCTACTGCTGAAAAATCCTCCTCAGGACTGAGGCGTTTAAGTTTTGAATCACATATTCGATTCAATACTTAAACACCTCAGTCCTGGGGAGTATTTTAAGCAAACTGCATCAATGACACTACACAGATTGGGTAAACAAGCTGACAGCGACTTACTTTCATGTTGTTTTATTCAACATTTTCAGATTAAAACTGACAAGCCTAATTTTACTGGCACAATGTGGTGAGAAGCAGAAAGCAGGAAATAACATGGGGAGGGTTGGAACTATCAATACATTTAATAAATGACATTTTCATGTTTGAAAGTCTCTAGGTTTTGACATAAATGCAGATATAAATGTAATAAAAAAAATAAAATAAAATAATTATCGATTTTCAAATATTGCACCTGTCAATACAGGTGCAATATTTATTGCATATACAATAAATATTCTGTAGCCTATTTTGCCGTCAATACTGCTGACGTTGTCTTTGCTGTTATCAAATCAGTATATATTTATGTTTAACATGAAGTATACTACTGCTTGAGTGCAGGGGAAATGGGAAACATACATGTGTACAAACAAGGCTAGCGGCAGCAATGCTGACACATTTCTGTTGTGCAAAGACAGAAAACGCCACGCAACTGACAACAGAACACGACGCTCACGCCACGCAGGCAGTGTGCAGTGGGCCTCAGCATGCTAACATGCAAACAATAACAATGCTAACACACAGGTTTTACACATAGAATGTTTACCATGTTCACCATCTCAGTTTAGCTTGGTAACATGCTAACATTTGCTGATTAACACTAAACAACAAGACTGTAATGTGAGTAAGAAGAGAGACCGGCTGCTGAAACTGGAATCAAGACTGAGACTGGACTACAGCCTTGCCACTTCATTTATGTTACCCTATATTTCAACCCAGTCTCACGGCAGTTTGTGAAATGGTCACGTTATTTATTCTATTGATTCGTGTTCACGGGGACGTTTTTCTCGTTTTTTTCGTGACAAACTGCTGTGAGACCGTGTTATATATTTGTGTCCTTACCCTGACTGCCTGCCATCCAGCATTCCTAACAATCTCTGCTGTAGTATTTCAGCATGAAAGGATATAAACAATCAAAGCTGCCTGAAAGTGAGGTCCACTTAAACTGGCTGGACACTGGTGAGTGTTGTTATTTTGCAGGTCAAAGATCATTGAACTCGTGAGAGCGACAGGAACCTAATACATCTTGAACCCTTCGTCTCTCAAATGACATGGGACTGACTTTTGGTGTGACCATGGCATTGTGGAATTGGCAATAATTCAACGCCTTGTTGGCTTAACTGCCATGCTCTGTGCACGCACGAAGAAGTTGGGATCTCATGTAGTGCAGAACAAACAATCCAAAGATTTCCAAGACAGTGTACCCACTTATTTAAAAGCATCGTAAAAGCCCCACAATATATGCAAAAACACTTATTTCAGATGTTTTATTCTCCACTACAACCCTCAATTAGAGTTGGCATCATATCCCACTCAGTTCCACTCTTTCAGGATTAATCCAAACCTTATATTACCAGGCGACTGCAAATTGCTATAAAAAAGCATTACAGCTCATGTTACATTACATGAATTGAATGATGTCCTTTTAAGGACTGACATAGAAACAACAATTACATTTCTATTTAGGTATTATGTCTCCTGTTGAAAATAGAAACATTGAAGACATTGTCGAGTCGTGAGCCCTCTGGGGAAATCTGGAGATAATCATTGAATTCCAGACCTGCTTGGCTCTGCCTCTCTTCATACATCTCCTGAGACCAGGACCTGTCAGTGTGTGTGTGTCAGGGCCATGGGGGAGGAGTTTAGCCCACAATTAAATCCTTATTATCTCCCTTTAGAACCAAATTAGAAAAAATACTTAAGTGCCCTATGAGGAGAGATGGGCATGACCACAGGCAGCTAAAGACCTGAGGTTAGGGTTCAAGGGTCAAGCTGGTGACCTGCAGGGCTGCTGTTTCCAGCATGCTTCGCTCTCTCCTCACCTCATACCCTGCATACTGCAATACTGCAGTACTGCATACTGGCTGTCTATACATTGTCCTCATCTCTAGATTTTAATTTTAGAAAATTAATTTATCTCCATTGCTTTCTTTAAAAATAAAATCTTGCATCGGGGCCTTCCTGATAGCTCACCGGTTAGGGTGTGTACCATTAAGGTCATGTCTAGCCCAGGGCTCTTTGCTGCATGCATGTCATCTCCTCTCTCTCTCCCCTGCCTTTTGTTTGTCTCTACTAGCAAATAAAAACTGCCAAAAAAAAAGTTTTGCATGCTAGATTCACGTGCTCCATTCACATGATCTTGCAACAGAGGAACCAAATCTTTTAGAGGCCAAGCTGGTGGTGGCGTGTTTGGCTTAAAGATTCCTTGTGGAAAAATACACCATAATCACTTCCTCCTCCATGAAACCATGAAACCATGTTGTCTTTGTTTCAACCTTGAAAAAAACACTTTTTTTTTTCTGACATTTGTGACGCCTTTTTTCACAATTTGATTTTGCTTTTTCCAACGTTTTAAATGTATACATTTTTCTTCTACACATTTTCAGCGCTTATTTCTACGTCCAATATTTTCTGATATAAAACCAAAATTTAAAACGGGCCAATGTGACCCGAAGTCAACACAAGGGTTAAGAAGCAGCTGGCTGGCACTGTTATGACAGAAAAAGAAAAAGCTACTAATTTTGCTAAAGGTTGGAAGGGGCTTCCATGCATTTGTCATTATCAGGACAGGCCATGTGTGTTTAGTGTGCTAATTATTGTGCATTAATACAATACAAAAAGCACCTCACTGGATCTTATCTCCTTATGATGTGACAAGTAAAACAGAGATAAAACATGTTATCTCCATGCGCCCGAGTTGAGGATGATGAGTTTCAATTGACTGACCACCCCAAAACAAGAAGTGGACAGTGCAGATGCTGATACAATTGATAGTTGGGTATTTTTGCACCAATGTGATGTACAATGGAGTTCACCACAAAGGACATGATGCAGTTCCTTCAGCAATGCACCACAGTGGATCAGACATGTCAGAAAATGTCACCGGATTCTTGTTGAGCCACATATGTCAGTCCAACATCTGTCCAAGATGGCTGCTCTGGTAAATTTTACATATACTGCATTTGATAGAGTGTGTTTGTGTAGTTCAAGTTAGAATGACCCTAGTCTGCTTTCTATGTGTTGGAATTTTAAACTCCGGTCAATTTATGAGGACTATGGTTAACTGCTCCTCAGATCTCTGCAGGGTAAATCCAGACAGCTAGCTAGTCTATCTGTCCAATCTGAGTTTTCTGTTGCACGACTAAAACAATTTTTGAACGTACACCTTCCACCAAAACAAGTTCCCTCCCAGGGCTATTTTGCAGCGGCACGGTGGCTCTGTCCGACGCTTAGCTCCGCCCATGACGATGGTGATTGGTTTAAACAAAAGCCAATAAACCAGAGCATGTTTTTCTCCCATCCCGGAATGCTGTATGGACTAGCCAGACCAGCGCTGTGGAGGAAGGTCTGGCAATGCGAGAATAGAAAGGCCCTAACCCTAACCCTACTGTTGCTGATATTTTAGCAAGAAATCTTTCATACTTGCACGTAGTTAGGCCAGGTACATGTTCTAGTCAATACATTCTCACTCACAACTCGTCAAATACAAACGCTTGGTAAGGACCCATTGGCTTCACTTTGTAATGCTCTGCGTACCCCATTGCCATCACTGTTTGATGCTCTAGTCATCCCTCAAATTCATAGGCTACATTACCAAGGGGAAAGTATTATATCACATACAAATACACGTAATGTTATCTTGGTAGTTATGTTAAGTTAAATGTTAGAAGTGAATGTTGCTACATGGTAGGTAGGCTGTCACGAGGAGACCACGCACCAGGCTACCGAATGTAACCGTGGCCAGTGTGAGTCTAGTGTCCGTCAGTATGAGTGTATAAATAGTAGGTCAACTTATTTCAGAGACATGGAGAGCAGGACATTTGCAGTTTGAGGCTACATGTCTTGGAGCGACTATGGCGGGGGAAGTAAATGCGCAATCACCACAGTTTTAATATGCTATGTTAAAAGACAAGTTCTGTGTTTCAATTTTCTAAGACAGCCAGGCTTAGAATACATTCATTTGTGCATAAAAAGTCCATACGCACGGTTTAAGCACAGATTTGTGTGTACGAATGAGGTACAATGCATTTTGTGAGTAAAACTGGAACACGTTTTTTTCTACCTTTTACTGGTGGAATTTTTTTCTCTTTCCAAGTTGTACGTCTTCTCCTTGCTTTTGTCAGTGTCTGTGTTACTGGCATGGCAATGTGTGGCAGGCTTGGGGGGGTGATTGGAAGTGGGTCACAAGGCCTTGCAGCCTCTGGGCCCATTTCCATCCCTGCACTGATTCCTTGCCTCTCTCTGCCCACTGTGAATGCCTGGGAACTGGGTAATATAATGAAGCAGGGAGTGTGTCAGGGCAGAGAAGGGTCCTGACAAGGGGGTTGCTGGGCAGGAGCCACATCTACAGAGACAAACTCAGTGATCCTGCCTCTACGGATGTAGCTGGCACACATTGATGTCGGTTTGTAATGATTTATTAATGGGGCCATTAGAAACGGTCATAAATCCAATGTTAGGGAGGGAGTATCAATCAGTGTCAGTGTGTAGGGATTAGAGTGTGTCGACGGTAACATCCTATTGCTGTTACAGGCATTGCTTTGAGGTTAATGGTCGATTTAAAAGCTTATTATTAGCTCTTTACTTACATAAGACACTAAGATAGAGCCCATCATTCTAGCATTTTCTCAATTTTCACTTGCCTCTCTCTATTTCTTTTTCCACTTCTTTCTTTCTCTCCCACTGCGGAGGACTTTCTGACACATGCAGAGCCTTGGATCGGAATGACAAGCACGTTCAGCATGAATTAAAGAGGCATGGGAGGGGGTCTCTGCGTCATCACTGCCTCTCAAAGCCAGCAGCAGCTCCACATGTGCATCTACGTCACTCTCCCCCCTCCCCACCCCTCTCTTTCACTCTCCCTTTTTCACATCATACTACCTTGGTAGCCTTTACCTATGATTCACACTCTCTGATAAGGACCATACCAAGCCTTGGCCGCCTCACGACAGAGAAAAATGGGGATGATTGGATGAAGAGTGCTCCAGGGAGAAGCTGGCTGTTCTTACCCACTGCCTGTCAAGCCTCAGCACCGCAATCTCTGACGTTAGCACAGCCTCTCTCGTGCGTAATCATCCACAGTGCATAGTGCAGTCCAGTTCTCGAGTCATCCTTCATAGCTGACTTGCTGCTGTAGTGAGCATTGACCCGCGGCTACTTCAGTGTGCTCTGAATATTAGCGCAGCTTGCTTTTGACACAGTGAAACGGACATGTTTAACACAAATGACAGTGTTGGATACATGTCCTTAAACACTTTAATGAGGAGGAAAAGCTTCATTATATAAAAACAAAGCCATCTTTGTTTTTCACAGCAAAGCATTTAGACCAAATGGACTTTGCGACTCCTCTCATCTCTATCAGATTTTAGGAATTTATTGTTGCCATTTGAAAAAAGCATAATCTATCCAGCCTGGCATCACATGGAACAGATTTTCTCTATTCACTTGTTAAACAATAATCAATTTCACGAGATGCATCATGAAGAGCCTCACATCTGAACACACATGGACTAAACACATGTGCCTTCCCTGCAGTGATGGAGTACTCAAGTCTCTATTCTCTGGACTCGAGTCCGACTCGAGACTCACGGACTGATGACTTGTACTTGAACTCGGACTCGAGCATGTATAAAATCAAATTCATGAACAAGGACTCAGACGTTGGATGAAGTTTCTGACTAAATAGGTATAAAAATGTGATATAAGGTGTTACACTCCAAGAAAGGCCGGGAAGCAGCTGACGTTCCATCGAGGACTGATGTTCTTTTGGGGGTAACACCCTTTACTTCACTGACAGTAGTAACAAAAGATGAAGCCACCATGTCTTGAGAAGCTTCTTGTTTATTGTTAACTGTTAACTCACTTTACATCGTCTTTGCAATCTCTTTTTTTCTCTCCCTTTTTTCTCACAGCCACACATAGGCTTCTCAGTCGGACACCGCTACCGGTCGCTCTCCTTGCTTGACAACACACTCACTCGCTCTTACTTTCACTACTCGCCTAACAAAGGAATTAATATTGATATTTGCAACTGTAGTGCATGATTCGCGGGCTCCCAACTACATGTTCACATTTTGAAAATGCAGCACGATGCGCCCCGGAAGGTGAACTTCGCCTACACAGATTTTAACATTAAGCTGGATGGATTGATATTGAAATATATCAATATATTAAGTCGCTGCTGTATTACTGTGTTGCAAAGTGTATATGTTATCAATGAAAAAAATATGCTGTGTGGCAGAAAAAAGGTGCCAGAGTGGAGAAATGTAGGCAGTTTTGAAATTCTACATAGACTCAACCTTGATGACTCGACTTGGACTCGAACTCAGGTAATAGTGACTTGACTTTGACCCTTCTTTGGGGACTCGGACTTGGACTCGGACTCGAACACTGGGGACCCGAGACTCGACTCGGACTTGACAGTTGGTGACTTGACTACAACACTGCTTCCCTGTAACCTTGGAGTGTAGCATTGGAAGAATTGATTGCACCACTTTAAGCGTTGCTTCTTACTTCAATGCTCTCCATACAGTGCACGACGTGTGCCGTATACATGTGCCGTGTGCGTGCGTGCATGTGTGAAAAATGTCCTCTCCTCCCCACATAACACACCAGCCCAGAGAGTAAGCTCAGCTGTTACTCTGGCCATGCACACAGGATGTTCCCAGCATGCCTTGGGCTCCCTGGAGGCTACAGAGGTCACACACGACAGTCCTCTGTCCTCAATAAATAATGAATGAAGAATAAGGGCGGATGTGTAGAGGAAGAAAAGGAATCAGAATGACTTGCATGATCATTTATTTTATCACAGTTGCTCCGTACGGCGCCTAGTGCTGCACAAAACCATTGTGATTGATTGATAGCTGTTTTGCATAAGAAAAAGGAGGCTGAATTGGGTTGACTGCAGAAAATATATTGTATGACAAAAACACGTCTAAAGCTCACTAGCTGACACATTACATATGACACATTAATGCTGTGGTTTTAGAGCAGTTAAGTGCTGGAACAATGTCTTGGCTGGGTGCAGTGACAGGAAAGTGCGGGGGGGGGGGGGGGGGGGCGTCCAGTGGGAGATGTGCAGTGGGCCGAACAACGCGGAAGCAAACCCAGGTTTGGCTTTTTTCAAGTGAATGGGCAGCATCTTTGGCTCCAGTATCCAGTTAATATAATACATGATGTAACTTAATGTGTAAACAAACGACATTTAATGCGAGTAGAAGTAAAATTTAGAAGTGCTAGTAGCTGCATTCATTTCAGCATATTTTCTCAAAATGTTGAGCTGTTGTTAAAGGTACAATATGTAACTTTTCTGCATTAAAATGTCAAAAAAAAGGCCATACCTATGTTATATATTTTTTTTTAGTTGTGTAGTTACACCATCCCAAATGTTTTCCATCAAATGGCAAACCTGTTATTTTATTTTCAGACAGTCACGTTTCATTTAGTCGCCCGTCAGTGGCGTCATATAACCTTTCACCATCTAGTTACTCGTTACTTCCGGCAAAACACGGGAACCCAGATGCTATGTTCGAGAGTAATTGTAAATCATACAATGTCACAGAAAAAAATACTGGTAACACTGCTATTTCTGCCAAAATGCATCATTTTGTGATTAATACATGCCACTTTGCAACACCGTAATACAGCAGAAACCTTATTTATTGATACATATCAATATTAATCCAGCTTAATGTTACTACAATGTATGTGCTGGTTGACAAGTAGCTAACATTCATGCTAGCTAATGCTTGGTGGATAACATCATAGGGTTACAACATCGTTCATCACGCTCATAAAGTTATTAGTAGTATGATTGTTTTGACCATGGATAAAAGCAGCACTGCGCTAACCCACAAATAAGTTCCCTAGTAACGTTAACGTTAGTCATCGCGGAGATTCCCCCTGCAATCCCCTCCCACACCCGTCTCTCAGCCTCGTTGAGTAGCTAGCTAGCGTTACAACAAACCCCGTCCGCCCGGTAAAATCCAAAAGGTGACATTGGCATGTGAAATACACTCTGATAGTGTGGTAAAACCTGCTAACATTAGCCGCTAATGTTAGCTTGCTGGCTCACTTGCTAACTGGTCAGCCAGCTACCAATACAGATTAAATGAAGAAAAACATAATTATGTTGGGGAAACTGCAGCTATTTTATTAGCATGACATGAATAAACGTTACTAAACGTAACGTGAATAAACTTGAATGGGTAAACCTGTCCGTGAACAGATGCATTCTAATCAACGAGTGTTTAGCAATAAAAACTCCCATAATTCCACGCAACTTCCCTATGTCATCAAACGTCTGTGTTTACAATCCATTGTTTTGGTTGAGAGACCCCTAGCGGCAGAAAGTTACATATTATACGTTTAAGTTAAAAGAAGACACAGTGTTTACTGCCTTGATTTCCTCAAGTCTAGATGTCCAAACAGCAAAGGGCTTATAACCCCACAGTCAGACTTCTGAAACTTAATGCAACCTACAAGTCAGGCATCAACCATAATTGCCTCTTATTTTAAATAAAAGAAGTTTGTGAAGCTTAGGGAATTTGACCTGCGATTTGACTGGCGATTCAACCTTATGTGTTCCATTATATTATGAAATTCAAGCTAAATTCAGTAACAGTTGAGTGCTTGAACTTGTATATGTTGTGGTATTTCCAATGTCTGGATCTTAGAGTAAGGAAAAGTGAATGAGACTCTCAGGGCGCAAGATTAAACTCGGTTCAATAAGAGATAAACTGTGGGACCAAAATTCCAAATTGTGTGTGTAATTATGAATGTAAATATCTCACGGGAGTTCAACAAATCAGTAATAGATTCTCTGCTCAGCACAAATTCTCGATGAGTGACTCTCTCTAAAATAAACAAAAGCAAGAACAATACAGATCACAGATCATACTGGCGATAATAGTGAAAGAGCAAGAGTATGTCAAGTGTGCTAACTGGGTGTGTCAGCACATAAAGCATGGATTATACAAACATTGTGACCTCAGTGTTCATATTGATTAGGCTGGCAGCTGGAGAGGAATGTAAATTACAGCTGTTTTGCGTACAGTATTGGCTTCAGAATGTGCCTGTTTCTGGGTTAATTGGAGGTTTATGGGATTGAAAAGTCAAGGATGCAGGAAGCAGACGATGGGAGGCGAATGTAGCAGTAGGTGAAGAGGTTAAGAGAGAGGGCAGGAACAGAGAGAGTGTAACCGGGCTTGATAAGAGGAGCAGGATCAAAGAGGATGGCGTAATAGATGATGAAGAAAATGGGATTAAGGGAGAAGGCTATGGCTCGGTTGAGCATCCGTCATGGCTGGAGGGAAGCTAGAAGGGTTGTAGTGCAAGGAAGTGATGGGCGAGGGTGGGGATGGGTTGTAATTTGTGGGGGGTGGGGGTGAGATGGAGGAGAGGTGTTTGAACATGTGGGGAGAACAGGAAAGAGCTGTACATCCCAGACAGTCAGATGATGCATCAGTATGACTGGGGAGTTGGGATTGAGAACAATGCAAAAAAATCCCCCCCATTTTAGAAACTTGAAACAAGTTTTTCAAGTCAACAATTTCTGTCAGTCAACTAAGTGTTTAAGCGGCAATCAAAGTTTCAGCTGTACTTGTAGGCCTGTATATTGTTGGGTAGTTTAATTTATAATAAAACATTGTATTTATAAACTACATGTGTTTTGAGTGCAAACACCTTCATTTAAAGTAACTAAAGCTGTTAGATTAATGTAGTGGAGTAGTGTAAAGTAGAAAGTGGCAAGAAAAGAAAAGTAAAAATTAAAACGTACAATTAGCTCAAGTACAGTACTTACTTACAGTAAATGTACGCACAGCAGTGAGGGGATAAAGAGGAAACATCCCAGTGTAATAGGCAGTCACTGGGGAACATGGGATGTAACACGGAAAAGAGAGGAACGGATGCATGAAAGGAAATATCTGAATAAAGCATGAAACAGAATGGAAGGATGAGAGAGAAGAGTGCTCCGGGAAGGATGTGTGGTCACTGAGGGCTTGTGTTGTTAATGTCTGGCTAAAATCACAAGAGCATTGTTATGTCAGTAGACTTTCTCATAATAAAGCAGGTACTGTATAATACTGTATATATTTATATTATATGGCGAACAATGGAATTCTTTTCAAAGTTAATAAATTCACCATGGATTTATGAACACTGAATAATATCTTGTGTTGTGTCCAAATACCATTCCCAAAACTGTATGCTGCAGATTTGATTAATTCACTGTGGACTTTGGAGGCGGGTAATGCTGTGTTTTTGTGCACTAATTATTGATTCTCACATGAGCAGCATGTCACTAAAATGAGCCCTATAGGCACTAGTAAAGTGCTTCTACACTTTCTACAGTTGTATGTAGTCTGTGCAGTCCAGCTTGAAATCAAGTTCAGTATTTACATTCTTTATCAATCAAATATCACATACAGCAAAATAATCCATCCACGTTCCCTTTGCCATGGAAGACAGAAATTCCAGTTCATGTATAAGAACCAGAATGAATTAACTCTTTCAATGCAAAGTTGCAAATAAAATATTTTAGTCGCATTCAAAGACCTGCTTGCGTGTGAGGAATCATACTGTATATTATGTTCTCTACACGGTTGTGCAGTAACCTCAGGTGCCCAAAAATATCTTCCCTTCAAATGTTGATGTACAGTAGGGGCTTGACCTGTTGCACTTATCTTATTTCAGTAATGTTATGTAACTGCCAGTTAGCTAACAGATAGAAGAACATTGACAGCCAGAGTTTGGGGATGTAATTGGATTTAGTGAGGAGAGTGAGTCCAGTCGTATTTCTAGCTGGAGGATATTGCATACATTCTGCCTGTGAACTACGAAATGACTTCATGTTAGAGATGAGATAGTCATCTTTTCTCAGTTTCATTTTAAGCCCCTACTTTTTTTCCACCTTTAAATCATTTTTACTATTATGGAGTGGGCTCTTACACTGACTGTCTATAACTGTCTATGACCAGGGGAATAGACTGCTATGAATTGGACCACATGCTGTAACCCTTAATCATCCTCGCTACTGGTTTGGGACCAGGTGTGACCAGCAAAATTGAAATTGCCACATTCACATACATTCAATCATTCAAAAAGGTAATTTCAGGAACTGTCAAGAGTTCTTCATCTGTCTACATCCACAGATCGCTCTTCAAATGAGAAACATTTGTGTAGTGTGTGTGCATGTATGTGTATGTGTGCGTGACATGACACCCAAAGCGGTCAGTAGCTCTCTCTATTCGCCACCTGCTACAGAATGTCTAGTGTGACGACTGCTGTATTAAACTGCCCCGGCAGCCAGCGCACCTGCCCCCACCCCCGACTAGTACACAAAGACACACACACAGAAACGTAATGAGCAGAGGCCTATTAAAAATCAATTTTATAGTTGCTTTCTCCGCTCTCTTTATGTTCCACTCTAAGAGCAAAGCCATTGCCAAAACTGCCCAAAGCATGCGAAGGGAAGGGGGGATGCTTTAATGGACAGCCTGAACTCGCATTTACAGGTCCGGAGCAGTATGCAAGCATATATGTGTGTGTGTGTGTGTGTGTGTGGGGGGGGGAGGGGGGGGCTTGTTTAACTATATTCGTGGGGTGCAAAAACCGGGAGTCCAATATACTTGTGGGGTCCCGACAGCTTTGTGAGGCCAAAATGCTGGACCCCACAAGTTTAAAGGGCTGTTTGAGGGTTAAGACTTGGTTTTAGGATTAGGCTTATAATTAGGTTATGGTTAGGGTAAGGGTAAGGGTTAAGGTTAGGCATTTAGTTGTGATGGTTAAGGTTAGGGTAAGGGGCTAGGGAATGCATTATGTCAATGGTGGGTCCCCACAAAGATAGTGCTACAAACCTGTGTGTGTGTGTGTGTGTGTGTGTGTGTGTGTGTGTGTGTGTGTGTGTGTGTGTGTGTGTGTGTGTGTGTGTGTGTGTGTGTGGCTAGTTGACTTACACAGCTTCATAGAGATGTAATAGGCCTGTTGGTTGACTCAACGGCCAATTTAGACTCTGTAGCTCTGGGTTTTAAAAAATACATTGTTCTCCTACTTCCCACAGAAGACGTTTTTGTTGAACTCAATACATTTCGAATATATCATCTTCAAACAAATTCCTAACACGCAAATTGTTTGACTTACAGTAATTTGAAAGCAACCCATATAGCCACAGGAGTGGTTATACCAGATTATGGTCTCCCTACAATTGGAGTGGGCCAACTATTTGTTGACAATCGCAAATTGACCCAAATTTATGCTTACAACCCTGCCATGCTATTTTCCTGCTCCGCAGCTTATTCGCTCCAGCAGGTGAGTTGATTTCAGTATCCAGACTGTTCATTTGCAGTGCATCTGTAGCCTCACTTGAGTTTCAAGCTAACGTTACAAGGCAGTTGTGTTTTACAAAGTCAGCAAATGTAGATGGACAATGCATTATAGAAAACACCCTGGGACCTTGAAGGGTAATGACATGTTTTTTTGCACTGATTGATTCACACGTGAAAAGAACGGTCATTAAAAAGAGCCCTATAGGCACTGGTAAAGTGATTCTACACTTTTGTACGTGAAGTTCCTTGTTGTCTGGGTCCAGACCTTTGAACCTGCCCTCTCCACCGAGAGGTGCCGTCTGGCATCATGACATGAAACAGCGGTTTCTCGCTTAAAAAACAATTGATCCAATGAGCGCCGCGAGAGGACTGATAGACCAATCAGTGTCACAGGTAACGCTGTTGTGTAGCTGTCTCAATATCGCCAGACATCGCAGTGATTTTACTTCACTCTGCTCCACTCTTAAACCCCTGAGAAGCCAGTTTGTTAGTACGGCTACGCATGTTTAATCTTACCACATTCGAACAGAATGGTCGTTGTCTAATTTCGTTTTTTAAATTTCAAATCAAAAAGTGACAGCTATGATTAATGTCTTTGTTCTTTAGTTTAACATATGTGGAATGCCTATGGAAAGTAAGGAGGTAATTATTGTTAGAAATGATCACATTCAAAAATTAAATATCCTCCAAAATGGATGCTTGGACAAAATAAGTTTGCTATGGAGGTCAGTAAATCTGTGTCATGCAGGGTAAAAAAAAACACTGCCATTCGTACTGCGGAAGTTAATCTTCGAAAAAAATTAACTCAAGTGGTGAAAACATATTTGTCTGGAAATCTTTGTTTCTGTGTGTGTGTGTGTGTGTGTGTGTGTGTGTGTGTCCTTTCTCAACAGCTGACAGTTGCACAGTTTTTCTCTTTAACTTCATAAGCCTTATCATCTCTTCTTTCTTTTCCTCATCTCTCTAATGTGCTTCAGCTGCGGGCTGATAATGGACGTGCTCCCTAGACACAGTCACACGCACGCAGGCACGCACGCACGCATGCACACACACACACACACACACACACACACACACACACACACACACACACACACACACACTTAGAAGGACACAGTGCCAAGCCGGTGAAAGTCACTGTCTCACTCTCATTATTAAACAGCAGAAACCTGACTGAATATCATCTTAGGGCGCTGACATACCAACCCGATTATCGGCCGTCGGAAGTCTGGCGAGGTCAGTGACTCGAGTCTGTTCGGTGTGTTCCGTGCCGTCGTCCGTCAGAGGAGCTGTCGGCCTTCATTTTGGCCGACCCAACATGCTCAGTCGGAGATGAGGCAGTCGGGACTCACCCGGAAATGGCTAACTAACCTAAACCTAAACTAACCTTTGTCGATCTGAAATGAAGACAGATTCAGCAACTGCATGGCCTATTTCTCGCTTAAAATGTTTTCAGAAACACGTTTCGGTGAACTATTTTAGTACAATATGAGATCGTATTCTGAACAAGCCGCCATGACAGTCTGGCTGTGAATTTCCAGAGAAAAAAGACCCACGTGACGCGTTCATATTATCAGCTGCCGGTTTACATTTTCTGGGAAACAGTATGCTCAAGTCGGCGTCGCCTCAGTGTGTTTTGAGGCATTTTTTTGGACCTCGGGGATCCAACTGATCAGTCCGACTGCCTTTTCTGCTGACGGTCGGCCGTTTAATTGGTGTGTAACAGCTCTTAAAGACAGCAAACTAATAACACACCTCTATTAGTTGTTGTTTTTTAGTCCGTAGAAACAAAAGATGTGAGGTGGGGGTGTGTCTGAAATTGTACGGTTACACAGTGTTGCGATCAAAGACAAATCCTGGTTCTGTTACATTCTTTCTCTCTGAGGCTTTGTTGTTTTGGAGTATGACGAGCTGAAGAATAGTGTGACAGCCAGCAAGGGATTAGTACTGGATAGATTGATGGATGGATAATGCTACAGGGTCTCTCCTCTGCCTCTCCCCCATTTCTTTTCCCCTCTCTCTGGAAACCAATCCCACTTCAGTAGGCTTAAGGGTCCACTCATTCACACAAAGTCAAGCCCATACATGTGCTCGCTGGCTTCTAATAATAAACACGGCATGTGCACAAAGATGAGAATTCTCCATATTGGAAATTATCGAGTTAACCTGATAACAATAACACCATTCCCGTGGTCCATGATGCGCACTACAAGGCTTAGAGACAACAAGCAACACCCAGCCCGTATCTTTTGATACACTTTGAAAAATTCAGTCATTCCTTTGTTAAAAAAAAAAAATAAAATATATATATATATATATATATATATGTATATATATATATATATATATATATATATATTCGGCGGGCACTGTTGTATTGATCCATGCTCTTCCTTTTAGTCTGACAAGCCATAATGTCTAGTAACAACTCAGCCCTAAGGGAGTCTTCTTCATTTCAGCTGAGTGAGACAGGGCCGTGAACCAAAACTCTGTCTATTGCCTTGATGGATTTGACCGCCCCTGTACGGTTAGCTTTCTTTTTCCCCTCACATGAGATTTTCTATCAACCCCACTCTCCTGTGCTGGGGCTATAAAGTTACAATCTGCAATTTGGAGACACCATTTTACGCTAAAGCGATTGTAGGCTGCTGTATATCCAAAACATTCTCACACCCAACGTGTCAAAAAGCGATGCTAGGTCAGGTGCCTGTAGCGTTTGTTATTGAGGCAAAAAGTCTCCTTTAGCGTCATATTTAGACGTGCTTGGTCGGGACTCTTGGCATCACTCTTTGACACTCTGGGTTGGGATGTACGTTAAACTGACATGCGGCACAAGAACGAGACAGTTAGGTTTAGGAAAAGATCGTGGGTGGGGTTCAAAAATGTACGTTTTAGTGACACGTGGGACATGATGAGACACAAACCCCAGTCTCCCAGGTGAAAGTCCTGTGATGTTTGACCTAGTCTCGCTTTGCCAGATCCTGGCAAGAGTCTGGCTACTCCACATAGCATTCGGGGATGGGAGGAAAACGTGCTCTGGTTGATTTTATATTCATGCAGATTTTCGGTCTTTCATACTACCGTTGTCGCTCTTCATACTATGTCATCTTACAGTGCCACGGTCGCGCTGCTGCCATGCCCGGTGCGTTTAATATGCTAAAGGGGGATTTTTCCGTCGGTATCTGGCACCGAGAGCTACTGACCAAGGCTCAGTAGTTCACGAGTTCGGAGTGAGAACGAGTGGTATGTCCTCAGTTTATGAAAGAACCCTAGTAATAGCCCAGAAATGGTGTTGAATAACCACTGCAATTTCATCCCCAGATTAAAAGGAAATTGACAATGTACTGTAGATCGGAGTCAAGTTGCCATAAAATCCTGCTATCATTTTAACACATTTCTGCTGGCTTGACGGTGATGGATGCCATGCTTCTCTCTTTACTCTCTTTTCTGGGAAATGCGGTTACAGTACATTAAACTATTTTAAGCCACATGCAAATAATTTTTCTTCTTCTACAAATCGTAGTCCTGAGATGACAAAAATATCTCAGTTCAAATGTCGTCTTTCATCCATGTCATGCTTTGTATTACAACAAGGAGATGAAGAATTACGTTCTCAATATTTGATGCATTTTTGAAACATTAGCAAGCTACTACAGATGGCCATAACAGACTCAACCCATTGAGCAGTGCCTGAGATCAAACGCCGGAGTGTGTCTTTAACCGTGCCCCAGTGGGTGTGTGTATTGATTGTGGAGGAGGCATTAGTTCTCTTGTTATTAATAGCCTGAGGAGGGAAGCCTAATGGGAGCGCTACTTCCTCCAACTGGTTTATTCATAGCAGGATCATTACTATCATAAGTGACCCTCTTCCTGCTTGTCTGTCTGACTGACGGACTACATGTGTGTGTCCTGTGTCTATGTAGCTGTCTCTCTCTCTCTCTCGCTCGCTCTCTCTCTCTCTCTCGCTCTCTCTCTCTCTCACACACACACACACACACACACACACACACACACTCTACTACCGTTCCCTGCTCTACGGTTTGCCTTTCATATACATATTATACTGTATAAAATGAACATTATATTTTCTGTAGTGCATTGCAAGTCATTGTGTGTGTTCCTTGTGAGTGTGTGTTTCTCTCTCTTTTCTCTGTTCTTTTCCATATCCAATATTCTGACAAGAGACTGCGCTGATCACCCCCGGCACATAAGTCCCTTGAGGCGACAAATTATTCATAAACTATTTCCTATCTTTATAGAGATGTTTTCAAAAAGCTTTTCCTTGTCCAACATTTAAGCTGCATTAATGGTGAGCACCGAGTGCATGTGTACACATTCAAGATTCAAGATTCAAAATCCTTTATTAATCCCACCATGGGGGAATTCACACTGTTGCAGCAGCAAAGGATAAGAGGAAAAGTAGAAGACACAGATTAACACACACTAATAAATATAATTAAAGAGAATAAATATTGAAATAGTAAAATCTATTTACATTATTGCACAGTCACATGTGTTATTGCACGTTTTATCAGTCCAGGTGTGTGTGTTTTGTCCATGTGGTCTACTGGGAGGAGTGCTGATTATAGCGTCTGACACGTGTGAATGCAGAGTGTCTCGGCTGCCTTAGAGATGTGTCTTGGCCGAGGCACGGTTCTCCCCTCCGGCTTACATCTCGCAGTATACACAGAGCTGCATCTCTCTTTCACTCTTTCTGTCTCTCACAGCCCACTGCCCTTAAACTCTCTACATCCTGTCCTTAGCAGAAAAAGCTGCAGCAGCAAATAACCAATAAGCTGTCTCAATAAGAAAAGCAGGATGCAACAAAATTATATTATTCTGCACTTATTCTTTTCTATTTTCCATTCCATTACCTTAATTCTTCATTCCTTCTTCTTTCCCTATTATATCAGCAGATAGAAGTGTTATTTCATTACTAATGAATACTCCCTTCCATCCGCCCCATGCAGGTCCTCTCTGCCCACACATATCCTGTTGTAAAGCTCAGTATCCAATAGCTTCCTGGCCTGAGGCACAGCTTGACACAAGCATGCTGTAGTAAACAGCTGTTTAACAATTCACATTGCATGTGTTGATTTAAAAAAAGGAATGTGGTTTGTTCTTGTCAGGAGAATAATGCAGAGATCTGACAGCAGGTGACTGTGGAGAATATGAAATAAAGGTACGATGACAGTATGAATTTTATATTATTTCTATCTGGGCACAGAATATAAAGATTGTGGCTCAGAGAGCAGTTTATTTTTCCAGAAATTTTTGTGATATTGAAGCTTGAAGGTTCATTCTTGACCTTGCACAAATAGCAGTTTGACAAAAGCTGTAATTTTACCACACAGAACACAGGTGTTGCTGGTCTACCGCTGCATCGATTGGTTTCTTTGTCTGTGTTATTGTGTAAAATCCAAACTAACCCTTTTAAAACACCAAAGTCACACAATAACAAAAACTAACAATCCGATTGAGGCAGTGGTAGACCAGCAACTAATGTGTTCTGGATGTGCTAAGTATTTTTATTTCATGTTGTGCCGTATGAGTCCGGTGGCATTGTAGAGAATGATATTCTGGCGTTAGTTCTCTGATGAAAAGATCTGTCTGACGGCAAGGTACAGCAGTAAAAAAAAATATTCTAAATACAGAATACACTTAAACTGATATTGATTGTTTTAAGTGGGTTATTCTCTAGGTGGCTGGATAGGAAGGGTTTGCAAGCATTTGGTAGACAAGAATTTTAAATACTGTCCCATCGATTAAATGCTGATATTAGGGCATTGTAAAAAATAAAGGGGCCTATTTCAACAATCACACGGCATGAAGCGCCTGGCGCAGGTGCGTTTAGGGCGTGTACAAATCCACTTTTTCTAGAGTAACGGTGGAAAAAAGGGTCTGTGCGCCGAGCGCATGATTCAAAAGGGTAGTCCCTTTAAAAGCCAGGTGCGTTTGTACCTTGGCGCATTGCTATTATGATGGCGGATTTACTAAGGAGAGGTTTTCAGGAGAAGAAACTGATTGAAAATATTACAATGTGAAATAGTATCATGATATGATCTGCTGCGCGTCCCTGTGTGTGTAACAAGCACAGTGTGTGCGTGCATTATACAAATGCGCTGTTAAAATAACAATGAAATGCTGCATTACTGACTTTAGACCAGGGTTTTGTTGGTCAATGACACGACAATACACCAAGAATGTACCTGAACACACCTCCCTGTAAGACTAGCACGCCAATGGGCGCACAGATGGACGCAGGTGCATTTGCTAGTTAAACGACGTGGGCACTGGACGGGAAATTGACAACTGTGTCGGTCTTAAATTAGCAAAGACACTTGCACTGGGCTTTGCGTCGGGCCCTGCGCTCTGCTGCGCCGGGTGCCAGATATTCTGTTTTGGAAACTGATATTTCAGAAATCCAGATTTAACAAAATACAGCCGGAACAGACATCTGAAATGTATTTGGGCATTTTAATTAAATGTTTTTTTAAAGTATTGCGTGCACATGTGCATACATTAGGATATATTTGTATGTCTGTGATCAATGCATTTGTGTTTGCATGCCATGGCATATGAGTGTTTTCAAAGAGAGTGTTTGTGTGTGTGAATATGATGTGCTTTTTTCCACCCTTTCACCCTAGTTAAGATCCTTCCTGTAAGGAACAAGGAAGATTGTTTTGTTGATTTGCTTTATGGAGAGCTCTTTGTCCAGCAGCGTTTGTCCTCTTTCGTCGACTTATGTAATGGATTAACACATACACACACTGGCTGGAAAAAATGAGGAAACAGGATTTGTTGTCGCCAGTTTTCAGCAAGGAATTCCCCGTGGAGGCCTTCCTGATCTGAATTTAGGAGTATGTAAACATACACACTCAAAGATACATAAACATGGATACACACCTGCACATGTGTATGCATGTATGTGCACAGATGAACAGGTGGGCAGACACCCACGCAGACACACAGATGTTCATACTCAAAACAAATTCACACACACACACACACACACACACACACACACACACACACACACACACACACACACACACACACACACGTGCATGTCTTCCTTCCCACTGAGTCAACAAGTTGGTGGTGACTTTGGTGTTGATGAAAAAAGAGAGAGAAAAAAACACGCAGTCAATTTCCCCTCCAGCTTCCACTGAGGATGTGACAGCGATTGACCGTTTTCCTGTGGACAAGCAAAGACAATGTCAGCATGAGTAGCCATTAACCTCTGGGCCTCATTCATAAAAAACACAGCGGCTCTTCTTCCACAACATGTTTATCTAACATGAGTAACAGGATGGATTTTACTGCAAACACAAGTCATGCCTACTGCACCACTTCCTCTCTTCAAGTTGAGTAAACAGATGACGCAGAGGGGTCACAGAGTTTTTGCGTTTTAGGATTTTGTATGTTTTGAGCAAATCAATGACTATTTTCACCTCCTTGCACACTACCCAATCGGAATACCTCTGCTGAAATAGTGCATCTATATTTTTTAATACAAAATACAAGTATAAAGCAAAACAGGGCCTGTGTATGCTTAAAACAATGTTTGTATTATGTACAATATATCCCCTTACAGTCGTGCACCTCTTTAATGTAATGAAATGAACATTTGTGTCAGTTTTATGTCTGAAAAAGTACCTGAGTCACTTGAAAATGTAAAAGTCTCAATGGCAATCTTACTAAGTTGATTGAACGGGGTCAGCCCTACACTGTAAATCTGAATTCGCTAACTCAACCTAATTTTTTTGTGGAAACGGCTTGCACTCAAAACTTTTAAGTTAGTACAGCATGGTAACATTAAAGTTTTGAGTACACTAAACATACAATAAATGTATCACATGAGTGTTATCTGAAAGGAAACGTATGTCAGTTTAACATAATTTTTTTAGTCATGCAACACAAATAATTAGTGTTTTCTTAACATATAATTCTACGTTATATTAACATAGAATGATCAGGTTGCTTAATGTGTATGGTTATGTTTATTAAACACAAAAAGTTATGTGTCATAACTTGTTGATTTTATGTACAAACAACAATTAAACAGTTAAAACAACATGACCACATCTATATCGGAGATAGCATGAGTGTTTGGGTGTGGCCGCCCAAGGGCCCCATGTGAAATAGGGGCGCCTTTAAAGCCGCTGATGTTGCATCACTTTAAACAAAAAGACCGCTAGTGAAGTGACACACCTCAGCTTAATAGCTGAAGGAAGCCTATTACTGCTCAAAGTCTAATGCTGCAGTACTCCAGCTCTTATCAAACGTAACAGTCACTTAACTCATGGTTACAAATGTAAATCAGCACAACAATGACAACTACCAGGCAACAAAAATTCTAAGCAGACACGTTTAATAAACAGAATTCATAAAGTTACATTTGTATTTCGAACAAACTGCAAACTTTTCAGCAAATTTTAAAACAACTCTATTTACCGCCTTGCATCATGGGAATTGAAACACAAAACTTTGTGGCAGTTTTATGGTAAAACAGCACAAAATATTTGTGTTCAGCATAACTCTGAAACTTATGTTGTAATTATGTGTTTTTGTTGTGTTAAGTGAACACAATATTTTCATTTTTTTGAACATGAAAGTGACTGCTTGTCATATGAACATAAAAACATTGAGTACATATTTTGACAACCATTTTTTAGGTTTACTTAACTTTAAAAATATATACTAAGTGCACAGTATATGTGTTGTTAATTGGCCTTGAACTAATTATGTGATGTTGACGTTATACATTTAAGTAGAATGAACTCAAAAGTCGAAAATTGTTGACTTAACATAAAAAAATTATGTCAACCTCAATGGGATGATTTTTTGTGTCAAATGAACATAAAGTTTTTATGTTGTTTTGACAATCCTGAACATTTGTGTGGACGTAACATTAAAATTTTGTGTCATGGATGGATTGGGGTTTACAGTGTATGTTCCCACAGCCCAATGGTCCCACAGCCCTATGTTCCCACATTTCTAAGAATTTTTTTTTCACTGAAAATTAGGTCCTATGTTCCCACAGCCCTATGGTCCCACATTTCTAAGATTTTTCTTAAAATTAGGTCTTGTGTTCCTACATTTCCCTTCAAGCGTTAGGGTTAGGGTGGGTTAGGGGTTAGGCGAACATAGGGCCTAATTTTTTGGAAAAAAATCTTAGAAATGTGGGAACTATGGGAACATAGGGCCTAATTTTGGAAAAAATCTTAGAAATGTGGGAACATAGGGGTGTGGGAACAAATGGGTGTGGGAACATAGGGTTGTGGGAACATAGGCACGCTCCCAATTGAACACACTTTGAGTACAACTCTAGCTGTATGTAGCAATCCTGCTTTTTATTTGCTCAAAAGAGAGAATACGCTGTGCAGCTCCTCTACCACTGCGCAACAGACAATTGGAGATTAGATGAGTTTGTGCTGCAGGTATGTGGGAAGTTTCATTCATTGAACAGGCAACAACAACAGGCAAAATAGATTCTCATGGATGGAGAACATTAAGAAACACGCTGTCTGATTTCCATTTGGGCAGAAGAGTCACTAAACTAGAAGATTCATGTCGCAACCGGGTGATTTATGAGGAATTTTGAGAGAAAAAATGAAGGGGAATTGTTACAATCAATCATGGCAGCAATGCCAACGCAAAATCATCACATCAAGATTGCTTTCAGAAAAGCCAAGGACTCAAATAACAAGTCCAGTAGGGATGGGATACGCTGTCCCTTTTACAAGGAATTGGACAGGGTGCTAGGAGACAGACCTTCATTCTGTCCTGGTGAAGGGGAAGTGTTGGACCCAAAGCTCAATTACAGCCAAGAAGAACCTCTTTTCAACTGCACGATAGATACTATTACAGATGCAGCATTCATACTGAGCAACACTACTCCTGCTGACATCTAGGGTGACGACAGCCATTGTGTGCCTATTTTGAGGGGGAAAAAAACTTGAGTTGCATTAAAGGGGAATTTAGGTTTTCAACCTAGACCCTATTTTCCCATTTGTGTATTACTGACTAATGTGGACAAGAACAAGAACTATTTCTTTGAAATTGGCCCAGTATTGACTAAGTACTCTGTACGCTGTAACTGGCAGCTGCAGACCGGGCTGCAATGGGGCAAATGGGGATGTCATTTTCCATCCACTAAAAGTGCTTGTTTTTGCCACCAACAGGCTCAGGTTGTTATTATAAATGTCTTACTACAATATGGAAAGATGGAGAAGTCTCGTAAGGTGACTTATGGAGGACAGTGGTGTGGCACACAAGTGGGGAGAGGGGTCTTCCAGAGAGTTTGTTGTTTTGGGGTACAGAAAGCATAGTTTGTGTTATTTGAATGTCTCTTTCCCTCAATTTGGAAGAATAAATTGTCCTGATCTCCTCTTTAGTCTTCCATCACAATGCCCCATTTTGAAAATAACTGGCCTAATTACGTCTATTTAACACCTCGTCAGCTCTTTGAACGGTCGTGTGCGCGACCTCACACTTTTCCATCAGTGCTTTTATGTGCATTTAGGTCATATTACAGTTTTTCTTGATTGCTTTGATGCAGCAGTCAACTCAAACTCCACATTTTCAAAACAGTTAACACACAGGCCGAAACAGTGGCACTCATGGTCTAAATGACACATTTTGTTTGCAAAAGGCTCTAACCGTGCAAAAACATTTAAAATAAACAAAAGCTAATTTTACCTCCAAACAACACAACTTGCAAACATCCACCAGACCACCGGGCGCTCGGAGGATTTTTGTCGGCTGCGGGAGGGGGACGAAGGCTGCTTGCCTGGCTAAGGGAACTAGCTACCACACAGATCGACACTGACAAGCCTCCTACTTACCAACACCAGATCGATCACACACAAAATGGATGAGCTACAAATACACACGGAACTGCTGCATGATGATTTTTTACAAAAGCCTGGCTGAACACATTTATCACGGACGGCAGATAGCAGCTAACAGCTAGCAGCTAGCAGCTAACAGACTAAGCTACCCACCGGCAGGATCAAGACAGGGTAGATGAATTTAAACAATGTCTGAGTTGAAAACGCATCTTGTTGACACGTAACAATGTGGCACAGACATATTCATTGCATTTTGTGTCTGTTAAGAGGCACAAAGGCACTCTAAAACTTGCCCCGACCGTTTTAGCTCAGGGGAAGCTTGTAGTAGGCTACGTAGCTGCAGCTACTCCGTGTTGCCTGCACTGATTCGTGTCAGGTTTTTTTTCTATCGAAAGTACTCGCGTAGCTATAGCGATCAAGATTAATGTAAAAATTGGCGAGAATTCTCCTTTAACTGTTCTGCAAAAGGGTGGGGAAAATGTGTCAATCCAATGAGAAAGGGTTAACACATTTGCAAGCGGTGTCTTCTGCTCTGCTGAGACAGTGATGATGAAAACCGAGTGGATCCCAGTTTCTTTAAGCAGGTCAAAGCAATCAAGAAAAACTGTAAGTAGGTGCACATTGCATCCATTGCCATGTGAAGCACGAGGTGGACTTTAACCTTAATGTACTCATCTGGCTCACTTTTCTGTATCCAACACCCCGGCTCCCCCTTCTCCTTCCCTTCTCACACCTGAAGCTGTAAACTCAGGCAGAACATGAGGAGGGAGGAGATGTGAAGAGATTGAGGGTGCTAAAATTCACAGCTAGTGCAGAGAAGTGGAAGACAGAAAAACGGGGTTAGGAGTATGTATTTGTCTGTAAGAGACAGAGGGAAAAATGATACACAGTGTGAAACGATGGAGCAGAGCTATTTTTAACTTGCTCAGTCAGCCTAATAGGGCAGGTCTATATATAGTGAGGCAGAGGCATCTCGGGTAACCGTGTGTGTGTGTGTGTGTGTGTGTGTGTATGTGTGTGTGTGTGTGGCACACAACATATCTGACACGTTCTCTCTTGCTGGAAATACTGTGTTTAGTGAAGGCCAGGGATGGCACTGGCTAGAGCTTGCAGGAGGCAGGGCATGACGCGGAATAGACCGTGTCAAGTAGCCGGTTCATAATTTGATCATAAACAACCAAGTCTTTGCTTGTTCTTGAATTTGTCTAACAATTGTGAGACTGAGACATTGCAACAGATCGGTAATTTTTCTCTTTTTCTTGAGTGCCTTAAGAAACCGGTATTTTTTAAAATGTACTCCTAAAGGCCCTGACACACCAACCCGACAGCTGACTGATCAGTCGGCTCCCAGAGGTCCAAAAAGTGCCTTGGAACACACCAAAGCGACGCCGACTTGAGCGTACGTATTGCGCGTGCGTGCGTAATACAAAAAATGAAAACTGGAAATGATGAACGCGTCACGTGGGTCTGGCTTCTCCAGCTGACCAATAATGGCGGCTTGTTCGAAAGACGATCTCGTACTTTAGGAAAATAGTTCACTGAAACGTGTTTCTGAAAACATTTTAAGTGAGAAATAGGCCATACAGTTGCTGATGTCTTCATTTCAGATCGACAAAGGTAAGTTTAAAAGATTTTCGTCAGATTTTGAGAGGCGTTCGTCACTCATCCCGCTCGCCATTTCCGGGTTAGCACTCCACCAATCAGATTGGTCATTGAGTCCGACTGCCTGCCCTCCGACCCAGCATGTCAGGTCGGTCAAAATGAAGGCCGACGGCCCCTCCGACGGACGACGGCACGGAACACACCAAACAGACTCGAGTCACTGACCTCGCCAGACTGTCCAATGGACGATTATCGGGTTGGTGTGTCAGGGCCTTAACTCCGATTCATAAGTGGAACATCAACAACAAATCTCTCTCACGCTCTCTAAGTAGACTGTGTAGCCTATGTGCGTACATGGAAACCTATACCTACAAGCGAGAGGGCGGTTCTTGTCCATACTATGAAATAAAAACCACGGGTTAGGCTGTTCTCACACAGCTCCTTTGGTTAATGTCTAGATAATTTCAGGTTGCAGTGCATGTGTGACAGGGACTAAATATTCTTGAATGTTATTCAACATTTATGTAATAATTCACATTTTATCTTATAATACTTTCTCCACTCTTCCTTTTGTTCTTCTTCTGCTACAAGCATCACTGGACGTTTTCTGTCCGCTTAACAAGATGGGAGTTTACACTGGCCCCTCGGATGTGCTACTAAATGTGTCTGAGGTCTGTTTTTGGTTTTATAGCAATGACACAATTGGCAGGTGTCTGTGAATGTGTGCACATCCACGTAGAAATAGCAGAGGGGGTTAGCCACAGGGCAGCTGCTGGTGCGGTCATTTGTTGTTTCAGGTGTTTTGACGGACAGACGGTGAGAGCATCAAGGAACAGCTGAACATTTGTCTGGGCACATCAAAGCCAGCTCATACTGTATTAGCTCAGCTGCAACTGTAGCCTGTCTCTCTCTCTCATACTAAACACACACACAAACCACAACGCAGATCAAGGACTCATCAGTTAAATATAGAGCACTTCAATCATTGTTTTGGCATCACTTCTTTTGGTGCTCTGATTGTCAAGGAGGGTGAATTTTCCTCTTGAAAGCTTCTCTTAACACAAATAGTAATTCTTGGCCATTTTTTCAATATGTCACCAATATTAGCTGGAGTAACCAGAGCCAATTTTGATGATGTAAAATCCAAAGTTTGTTTTTCCTTCATTACTTTTGATCATACAACATTAAATATTGAAGAAACATCTTAGACAATTTGACAACTTTTTATTCATTACAGACCGACAAACGGCATGGCAAGTGTTTTCGCATACAAAATCAATGTAAAGACGTGGTTATGAATCTCCTTCGTAAACGTACAGAGGTGAAAAGGAAATAGCAGAAAGAACTGGTTCCTGATACGTTTTGAGATCAGTCAGAGGATGAGCTGCCACACAAACAGCACAGGCACACAGATACATGGTCAGTGCATACGTTACATGCTATCTTACAGCTGACGTTTGTTCAGCTGGTACATTGGCTGTTTGGGGCAAATGAACAGACAACGCAAACGGTCAAGCGGTAAGATGAGTGTGAATAATCAGAATTCTGTCTGAACAAACCTTTACAGGGAATATTCTAAATTTTGCATTGCTTTTATCAATATTTGCGAGCTAGCCTTCTAAGTCTTCCTTACAACCTTTTGCAGATTCAGTGCTACGCTTCTTTGCACACTACTACCATCAAATTTTTTTTTTATTTTTTTTTTACCTGAAGCTATCCAGCAACAGTAGAGGCCTGTCATTTCAATGGTGGACTTCAACTCTTGAATGCTTTAATGGTGGTCCGTCTTTTTATCAGACAGTTTGTTAGTCCATCTGTCCAACACCTCGGTAAGAAATTTAAACTGTTACTGGCAAGATTTCCATGAATTTTGGTTTGGATATGCATGGTCTCCATATCTTTTCCTGAGCAACACCATCAGGTACGTCCATAACAATTTATGTATAATGTATAATAATTGCCAGATTTCCATGAAATTTGCTATGGATTTGTGGTCACTATTTAGCTTGCATGGCAGCTGGATTCTGGTATAACCACGCCAGAACAGTGGCATCACATATCACATTAAAATCCATCTAGTCATGCTTCAAGTAATGCGTTTGTATCTGAACTACCAGCTCTCCGAACCAATCAGCGTCCGATGAAGAGCTACTGGCAGCTACCGGCGTGGTTTAGGTCAGGTTAGGCCACTTTAAGGTCACTCATAAAAATTATTGGCAGCTACCTGACATCCTTTATTGCTACCTGACATCCTTTATTGCCACAGAAAAAAATTCCATTAGTACACAATAATTATCAAATGGTAATGTGCAGATTACTCATGTACCCCAGAGGATGAACCATTTAGAATTGGATAATAAATAAGCTTTCCTTTAGCACCACCTTCGAGGTAATATCGTTAACTTAGCAAACAAAATACCGTATGTTCTAATAGGCAGACTGCCCTAAAATTTACTTAGCACTTTCAAGGAGCTTATTTGGATAAATAAAGGTTAAATGAAAACATTTTTTTTTTAAATTGCTAAATGTTTAGTGTGTTATTTCCCTTCAACACCTCCATATTATGGAGTTTAGTAAACAGCCTCTAGGGGCCACTTGGAGGGCTTAAGACTATGAAGTTGACTATTTTAGCACAAAAGTTAACAGACAACCACTTATTAGGATTGTTTGCATGCTATTTGAGATAAATGAAAAGTCAGGATGCCAAGGTCTAGATTAAGCTTTACATGAATTAGAGAGGAGGCAAGGTTTAATGTCAACCTCTCCTCCTGTTTTAAGATACACACTTTCCACTCTAGGTAGAGACTAGAACATTAATCATTCAGCAGATGGCTAGTGTGTGTGTGTGTCAAAGAAAATGCCATGGCTGAGTATCAAATAACATTCCTCCTGACCCTGGCCTTTTTATATAAGCTCCAAAGGTCTCATCCCTCTGCATTATCACACCCTTCATTACTTATTCATCACCAGGAGTCAGACTGTGACTGTTTGCCTGCATGTGTGGCTGCTTGTGCATTTCTGTGTGTATGACCATGTCCACATAAGTATATTTTGTGTGTATATATATATAGATATATATATATATATATATATATATATATATATATATATATATATATATATATATATATATATATATATATATACATACACACACACACACACATTGGGGCAAGTGCCAACCCTATTTAGCCAATTGGGTTTTGACTACACAAAACCAATCCATCATTATGATTCTCTTCCCGTCTCACACGATGATTGGCAATAAAAGCAGTTTATCCTCATTAACGCCAGCGTGCTCAACATATTACACAGGTTTTCAATGTTGATTCAGGCAGTTGTATTAACATCTATTCTATGATAAAGTGTTTGCTGTGTAAAGTAATGTAATATGCTTTACACAGCAACAAGCTAACTTGGATGATCTTGCTAACTAAAGGGGTTTTACAGCTTTCTTGGAGTAGAAAAAAACCCCTCTATAATCCTGCACCAGTAAGCACTTTTCAGAAAATACATCATTCCATACAGCTTCTTTTGTGTGCTATAAAACTCTTATTTGAGCCCAGTGAAAACCAGTTTCATGACACTATTTTACCACTGCTGAATGAACCAGCATGTGGGTATCTCTTCAGTAGTTTAGGGTATTTTGGTAAGTCATGATATTATATTATGTGGGCCTCCTTAAGCGTAACATCTGGCTGATTTCAGGTCATCCTTGCGTAAAGCAGAAACGCTACGGGCAGCTGATCTGCTGTTTCTTCTGCCTTGTGTTCTGCATGTGATAGGGTGCCTTCCAGCTGAGTGGCCGAAGAGATAAGCTCTCCACACACACACACACACACACACACACACACACACACACACACAGAGGCAGAGAAATACATCTGTGCAAGGTAGATAAGACCATTGCGGAACAAGAGCCGTCTCTCTCTCTTTTCAGTTTCAAACACACATTACCCGCCCTGTCATGCCCTGCGCACATGCACAACTGTTACGCGGGGGAACAGAACTGACTCAATTGCAGACCTCACAACAAAAGGGTTTATTGAGGATAAGGGAAAAGGGGGAGTGGGGAAGCAGACGCCAGGAACGAGAAGCAGCTAAGGGAATACTCATGGGAGCCACAACTGGGGAGCCACAGGAGTGACACTGGGGCCGGAGAGCAGAGGAAATGAGGGGAAGCAAGATACTCAGGGGAGCGCGGG
Source organism: Zingel zingel (assembly GCA_023566125.1). Lineage (NCBI taxonomy): Eukaryota > Metazoa > Chordata > Actinopteri > Perciformes > Percidae > Zingel > Zingel zingel. The sequence goes on from CM042318.1 coordinate 7,217,197, forward strand.
GAAGCCGTAGCCGGGGAGCCGAGATAGAGACACTGGGACTGGAGAGCAGAGTAAGCGAGGAGAGGTTGGAGCAGAGTGCCGAGGGAGGGGGTCCGTGGGTAAAGCCAGCTGACTGGAGATGACGGTCGGAGATGGAGATGATTACTGAGGGAAAGAGACACAAAACTGAGCGGTAGGCAACAGACAAGGAAACAACGAGGATTTCAGAGACTAGTTTGCTGAGAGTTTCACCAGGGTGACTGGAGCAACGATCAATGGGAGAAGGTGATGATGGGATGGTAACCAGGTGCGCTCAGTCAGCTGGCAGCAGGTAGACGAACACAAATCGGTGCAGGAAGTCGTGGAGAACGTCATTGATTAGGGCCTGGAAGAAGGCGGGGGCGTTAGTGAGGCCGAAGGGCATAACTAGATATTCATAATGGCCCAGCGGAGTGTTAAACGTGGTCTTCCATTCGTCCCCCTCCCGGATCCGCACAAGGTGGTAAGCGTTTCTGAGGTCCAACTTAGTAAACACCACGGACCGGGAGAGGGACTCGTGCACAGAATCCATCAAGGGGAGCGCATATTTATTCTTCATGGTGATGAAGTTTAGCCCCCGGTAGTCAATACAAGGGTGCAGGGTTTTATCTTTTTTAGACACAAAGAAGAAGCCCGCGCCTAACGGGGACGAGGAGGGGCGAATGATACCGGCGACTAGGGAATCCTTTATGTATTGCTCCATAGCCTCCCTCTCCGGACGCGACAGATTAAACAGGCGACTGGAAGGGAGGGGTGCGTTCGGGAGGAGGGCTATGGAGCAGTCGTAGGGGCGGTGGGGTAGTAAGGACAAAGCCTGGTCTTTGCTAAAAACCAAGGCGAGGTCCTGGTACTCAGGGGTGATGAGAGTCAAATCGGGGGGGTCCGGGGGAGCGAGAGATTGAGAAGACGTACCGGGGGCTTGAGCTGACAAAAGGCATGAGGAATGACAGGCTGGACTCCAATTTCTGATCCTCCCCTGCGCCCAATCCACATTAGGATTGTGGGTGATGAGCCAGGGGAGTCCGAGAACGATAGGTGAGAGTGAGGAGGGGATTAGGTGAAAGGACAGGGACTCGTGGTGGTTACTGGAGGTGAGGAGCCGGAGCGAGGGAGTACATTTTGTGACAGTGGTGAGTGACCGATGAGACCTGTGGCGTGATGGGGAGTGTCAAGGGGAATTTGAGGGATAGAAAGCTGTTGAGCGACTTCGATATCCAAAACGTTTTCTGAGGGAAAGAGACACAAAAGGTAAGGGGAGCGGTAGGCAACAGACAAGGAAACAACAAGGATTTCAGAGAATCACTTGCTGAGAGTTTCACCAGGGTGACTGGGGCAACGATCAAGCGGAGATGGTCTGTTGAGCCGGGGTAGAAATACTGGTCTTGATTGCAGATGGAAGGCAGGTGTGCGCAGCGGGAGAAGGTGATGATGGGATGGTAACCAGGTGCGCTCAATCAGCTGGCAGCAGCAGTGGGAGGGGGAGGGAAGCGTAGGCACAGAGAGAGGCAGGCCAACAGAAAAACACAGTGGAGGCAAAACCAACCGAGATACAAAATAGAGAATAGTAAACAAAACAGCCGACCCCAACCATCACACACAACACTCTTACTGAAATGTCCACCTGCATCAATTAGTTCTCAAAAGTCTCCTGCTGATTTTTTCTTACAAGCTTTCTTTAATGTTCAAAGGAGAACTCCCTTGAAACAATCTTTGCATTTGCCACATTTGCTTTGTTACTTGTCTTTTCTAAGGGTTATCAGTTGGGATCAATGTGAACGTGGACAAGACCACATCCGAATATCTGTTCTGTTTTTATCTTATGTTTAAATTACATTATAAATTCAGAATTTTATCATTCACAACAACACATTTTTGTTTGATCTTTTTTTTCATGTGGGCCAAATGCCCTTTCACTGAAGAGAATTCCTGATGATGTGACACTTCCTCCCTGAGCTTTTGAAAGCTCCCCTGTGGCACTGCACATTTAGCCATGCCCACGTATACCACACTGGCATGGGTTCCCTCCCCAACACGCAAGGCAGGCACTCTCAGTAATTGGCCTGGATAATCACTTGAGTTTGCAGGCAAGCAGCTCCTTAACATGAGAAGTTTGGCATACATTTGCTCATGCATTGAAGTTCCCCTATTATTAATTATGAATTGCATGCACAGAAAAACATATACAGATACGATGACACACAGACATTCAGGCATTAGAACAAATGTGCATACATTAATTATGTGTTTACTGTGTGTGTGTGTGTGTGTGTGTGTGTGTGTGTGTGTGTGTGTGTGTGTGTGTCTGGGCTTGTTTAACTATATTCGTGGGGTCCAAAACCCGAGAGTCCAGAATACTTGTGGGGTCCCGACAGCTTTGTGGGGCCAAAATGCTGGACCCCACAAGTTTACAGGGCTGTTTGAGGGTTAAGACTTGGTTTTAGGATTAGGGATAGAATTAGGTTATGGTTAGGGTGAGGGTAAGGGTTAACGTTAGGCATTTAGTTGTGATGGTTAAGGTTAGGGTAAGGGGCTAGGGAATGCATTATGTCTATGACAGGTCCCCACAAAGATAGTGCTACAAACCTGTGTGTGTGTGTGTGTGTGTGTGTGTGTGTGTGTGTGTGTGTGTGTGTGTGTGTGTGTGTGTGTGTGTGTGTGTGTGTGTCTGTGTGTATGTGGAACAGCTGCTCAATCAGGGATAGTGAAAACAGGACTGCATCATTATGTCATTTTAGCTCTGTTCAGACGTAGGAAGACATGGTAAAAATATTTCTGCAGTAAAGGACAATCCATTAAATTTGGAAATAAAAATATCTCAATAGAGATGATATGTGATAATTAAGTCTTGACAGAATGTCTTTTGGCACTTTGACTCTACAGTGAGATATGTTATCGGGGGGCGTCTGCCCTGAGCAGCAGCAAGATAAATCACTTGTAGTAGTGTAGATGTAGCCTGAGCATGCGTGAGAGGAGTGAATGGCGGGATGCATGAGAAATAAACCTACAGGCCGCATGCAAAAGGACAGTCTTCCTTGACCTTCATGTCAAAAACAGGTTTAGAGAACACACTGCGAGAATTCCTGGAGGGACTGGTATGTATTTATTTTGGATTTGTGATCGGATGGAAAGGTTATAAAATGGTATTTGCCATTTGTAAAGTAAATCTGTCAAGAATATGTGGACATTTGTTTTATTTTAATTGATTTAACATCTGGTGAATTTATTACCAAGGTGAGTTGAAAAAGGAGCGCATTTGCTTCTTTTCAGTAATGCAGTAATGCAGTAATGCATCGCCTCACACTCATTTAATTACACACAAGACTGACAAATATTTATAACATGCACTTAAACCCTTCACGGATTGGAATGTGAGGGAGCTTATTTTAATAAACCTGAGCATTTGCATAAGCAAATATCCTTAGAACATAAAACATATTTAAAGCACCAAAGCTCTTTCTCTCAGCCGAAGGCCCAGCAGGCCCCTTAGCAATCACACTGAATGACACGCTACACAGCCATCACACACCAGGGAATTTTGTGTGTGTGTGTGTGTGTGTGTGTGTGTGTGTGTGTGTGTGTGTGTGTGTGTGTGTGTGCATCCATGTGTGAACCCTACCCTTAACTCTCCAACCTACCCACCCCCCCACCCATGTTTCCCGTAACATCAGTGCTCGTGGTCTCTGGTGGCCATGAGGGGGGAAATCTGAAGTGCCTCTTCAGTGAATGACAGGAGAAAGGGGAACCACCAACACCATCATTGTTTTCAGAGAGAAAAGGAGGGTTAAGAGAAGAAGAAGGTGAAAAACATTAAGAGTGATGATAACAGGAAAAGACTAGGCTACATGTTACCAGATATACTGACCTATGGACATTTCCAGAATAATAAAAATAAAGCACCTTGCAAAACCTTTTTACCACACACCTCATGTTGATCTGTCATCTTTATAGCTAGCTAACATGACACATTAATTCCAGTGTGAAATGACAGCTACAGTAGCAGCGATGACAATTAAAGCGGATTTATGGTTGGCGCAAGGGGTTAACATGAGTCCCAGTGTATATGACGTATGTTTTGATTTATAGATGAGAGACAGATTTAATTATGTTCCCCACAGTATCTGTGTTTACAGACTTTTTTATTTACTTTGTGACAATTATAGAACTGGAGTTACATCCAGGTAACATTTTTTCACCATGTCTCATTGCCGAATAACAGACTACCATCAGCCATAAACACACAGCACTGTGCATTCTTACCTTTTGAAGAAGGCCCTTCTTAACCAGTTTTTCTGCAAAACTATCCACCACCTTATTTAAATCCAGGCCTCTGAACAGATCAGTAAATGCTAGTCTCACATTGCCAGACCTATCTTCACAGCACTGTGGAGTAAGTTCTGGCTACGCCACAGATACATTCTAGGATAGGAGACAAAAAAACGCTCTGGGTTGTTTGCATTTCTTTATTCGCTCTACCATTCGCAATCGTCTCGGGTGGCGCTAAGCTCCAGACGCATCAACGGTTGCTCTGAAAAATGGTTTTGGCAAGGAACTTGCTTCGGTGGAACATTTGTACCCTGCAAAAGAAAACACCACATACAATATTAAATTAAGTTAACGGTTTACACAATACAGTAACGTGAGCTAACTTAGCTGGATACATGGTAAAACGTAATTTGCTTACCAGTGTATTGTACTTTGTCCACAGCAGTCCCTACCAATTGGTCCCAAAACAGCAAAATAGCTTAAACATATCCTCTGTAAATGTTTACAAGCATTCACTGTAAGAACCAAGCAGGCCTGCGCAATTGCACAATTCAAAGTGTCTTCAAAAATTGCCATTTTCAGCGTGTAGCTTGCTAGCTCGAAGTTTGTCCCAAGCGAAGGGATTTTGAGAACAGCAACACACAGAGAACAGAAGGTGTGGGACATCCAATATCTTTTTGTTTTTGCCTGGGATATTGTGAACGGATGGAGTAGACTAAGCAGAAGCAAAAAATCTAAAAGAGAGTAGTCACACCTCATAATATTTCAATCAAGGAGAGACTGTTTGCAGATATGCAAAATGTTTTATTGTACAAGAGCATAATCTGAACATTGTATTGGAGATTGAACTCCATCGTTAGGCTATATTAATACATTTGTATTAATACATTTGATATATTAATACATTTAATATAGGTGTAGGGAACCATGATGTAACCCCCCGATAGAATCCAGACACCGGTGGCGGTGGAGAAGGGCCGGGAGACCAGACCGAGGAGGCACTGGAGCGACAACCGTAGATAGGACGGGAGGTAGAAGGGGAGGAGGAGGGACGATGTCTTTCTGAAATGACAGCTGATAGCACAGGGAGAGAAGCGCTTTTAAAACAGTGTTGTGACGCTGTGATTGGCCTATATGGAATCTTTGGCCGTTCCTGATTAGTTTATCAGAAGGAGAGTGCCTTTAGGAGAGACTGAGACTGATTATTTGTTAGGTCTTCCTGAAAGAATGTGCGCTGAGCTACATTTGATGAGGGGTAGAAGAAGAAGATGTAGGGGTGGAAAAGTTGAGGGGAAGGGGATGAGGAGAGAATTTCTTCAATTAGCTGATA